>CM038678.1:664097351-664168646 GCA_021605205.1 Aegilops longissima
TTAACTAGTGCAAGTTCTCTCAACAATAATAACATAATTGGATCATATAACTATCCCTCAACATGCAACAAAGAGTCACTCCAAAGTCACTAATAGCGGAGAACAAACGAAGAGATTATGGTAGGGTATGAAACAACCTCAAAGTTATTCTTTTGGATCAATCTATCATAGAGTTCGTACTAGAATAACACCTTAAGATACAAATCAACCAAAACCCTAATGTCACCTAGATACTCCAATGTCACCTCAAGTATCCGTGGGTATGATTATATGATATGCATCACACAATCTCAGATTCATCTATTCAACCAACACACAGAACCTCAAAGAGTGCCCCAAAGTTTCTACTGGAGAGTCAAGACGAAAACGTGTGCCAACCCCTATGCATAGGTTCTTGGGTGGAACCCGCAAGTTGATCACCAAAACATACATCAAGTGGATCACGTGATATCCCATTGTCACCACAGATATGCACATGCAAGACATACAGTGTTCTCAAATCCTTAAAGCCTCATTCCGATAAGATAACTTCAAAGGGAAAGCTCAATCCATTACAAGAGAGTAGAGGGGGAGAAACATCATAAGATCCAACTATAATAGCAAAGCTCGCGATACATCAAGATCGTATCACCTCAAGAACATGAGAGAGAGAGAGAGATCAAACACATAGCTACTTGTACATACCCTCAGCCCCAAGGGTGAACTACTCCCTCCTCGTCATGGAGAGCGCCGGGATGATGAAGATGACCACCGGTGAGGGATCCCCCCCCTCCGGCAGGGTGCCGGAACAGGGTCCCGATTGGTTTTTGGTGGCTACAAAGGCTTGCAGCGGCGGAACTCCCAATCTATTCCATTCCCCGATGGTTTTAGGGTATATTGGTATATATAGGAGGAAGAAATATGTCAGGAGAGCCACGAGGGGCCCACCGAGGGTGGAGGGCGCGCCCAGGGGGTGGGCGCGCCCCCTACCTCGTGCCCTCGTCGTTGATTCCCTGACGTGCACTCCAAGTCCCCTGGATTGCTTCCGTTCCAAAAATAACTTTTCCAAAGGTTTCATTCCGTTTGGACTGCGTTCGATATTCCTTTTCTGCGAAACACTAAAACAAGGGAAAAAATAGAAACTGTCACTGGGCTCTGGGTTAATAGGTTAGTCCCAAAAATAACATAAAAGTGTAAAATAAAGCCCATAAACATCCAAAACAGATAATATAATAGCATGGAACAACCAAAAATTATAGATACGTTGGAGACGTATCAAAATCCATCAAGCAAATCTCAAATTCTTACCAGTTCTTAACCAACAGCAGGCGGTGATCGGCAACCATTGTAGTCAAAACTCTCAAAGCTTGGATAGAGCGATTACCAGGGAGAGTCAAACACACGACGTAGATGTATGTGAAGTTGGGAAGGCTTATAATATGGTAGCAAAAAGGGTCAGCAATAATCAATTCAGAGATGCAAAGTTGAATAAACGCTCAACGACGGTAATGTACTGGTCCTAGGCTAGACCATTGAAAGGATCGAGAAGAGGTGTCTAGAGGGGGGTGAATAGACTATAATTAAGAAAAGTTGCAGTTTTTAATTTCTCTATGTTGAAGTGGAGTTTTGGCACAAGTTTAAACATTCATAATACATATCAAGCAAACATGACAAGAGTATATGAGCAGCAGAAAGTAAAGCATGCAAGTTGCAAGAATGTAAAGGGATGGGATTGGAGTGTGCAAACACAATTTGGAGACACAGAGATTTTTTATCCATGGTTCTGATAGGTGGTGCTATCATACATCCACGTTGATGGAGACTTCAACCCAAGAAGGGTAACGGTTGCGCGAGTCCACGGAGGGCTCCACCCACGAAGGGTCCACGAAGAAGCAACCTTGTCTATCCCACCATGGCCGTCGCCCACGAAGGACTTGCCTCACTCGGGTAGATCTTCATGAAGTAGGCGATCTCCTTGCCCTTACAAACTCCTTGGTTCAACTCCACAAACTTGACGGAGGCTCCCAAGTGACACCTAACCAATCTAGGAGACACCACTCTCCAAGAGGTAACAAATGGTGTGTTGATGGTGAACTCCTTGCTCTTGTGCTTAAAATGATAATCTCCCCAACACTCAACTCTCTCTCTCTCTCATAGGATTTGGATTTGGTGGAAAGAATATTTGAGTGGAAAGCAACTTGGGGAAGGCTAGAGATCAAGATTTATGTTGTTGGAATGGAATATCTTGACCTCAACACAAGTGTAGGTGGTTCTCTCTCAGAAAATGTATGTTGGAAGTGTAGGCATGTTCTGATGGCTCTCTCCATGAATGAAGAGTGGGTGGAGGGGTATATATAGCCTCCACACAAAATCTAACCGTTACACACAAATCACCAAACTCAGTGGGACCGATTCAGAGAACTCGGTCAGACTGATTTAGTTCATACTGTGACCGTTAGGTATTTCGGTGGGACCGATATGATCAACTTGGTAGGACCGATGTGCTAGGGTTAGGGTAAAGCCTCAACTCGGTTTGACTGATTACACAAACTTGGTGGGACTGATTTAGGTAATAAGTGAAACAGAAAGTTGGCCAAGCAAACTCGGTGGGACCGACTGCATACCTTGGTGGGACCGAAATTATTGCAATAGGCAACAGAGAGTTTGCAAGCCCATCTTGGTGAGACCGAGATCCCATCGGTGAGACCGAATTGATTAGGGTTTCTGGCAGTGACTATGTCAAGAGAACTCGGTGGCGCCGGATAGAAAGTTTCGGTAGGGCCGAGTTTGACTTTTGGTTTGGGACATATGTGGATGTGAGAAAGTGGTTGAGGGCTTTGGAGCATATCACTAAGCACTTTGAGCAAGAAACTCATTAAGCAACACCTCATCCCCTCTTAATAGTATTGGATTTCCTATGGACTCAATGTGATCTTGGATCACTAAAACAGAAAATGTAGAGTCCTGAGCTTTGAGCTTGAGCCAATCCTTTGTCATCAGCATCTTGAAGGGGTTCCACATCCTCTAGTCCATGCCACTCCATTGTTGAACTTATCTGAAACATACTAGGTAGAAGCATTAGTCCAACAAGAGATATGTTGACATTAATTACCAAAACCACCCAGGGAGCACTTGTGCTTTCAATCTCCCCCTTTTTGGTAATTGATGACAACATACATCAAAGCTTTAGATAAAGATATAGAGAATAACAAGTAAAGCTTTGGAAAGACATGTAACATGCATAGGCTCCCCCTACAAGTATGCAATCATGTAAATATGGAATATAGGAGCATGTGAATGCATAAGCATGGCAGAGTAAGCAATGTGTTACATGTATCTTCGCTATATGCATCAGAGCAAATGATGTGAATATAGGAAATGTACTTTCATGCTCATGAGTCCTTCTTGCAAACAGTATGTACATCAGCAAGAAATCCTCATACACATGACTGTGATGCATATACTTACCTTGTGGTCTTGAGTTGGCTTAGGAAGGAATGAACCTGAGTAACAAGGTTGGATAACACAGATACACCTACTAGCCAGAGCAACAAAAGCAACCACAAGAGTACCAAGACTGGGATGACATGTAGAGAGTGAGTACTGAGTACCCCATTGGATATAGACATGTCCCCAAAGGTAAAGATGTGCAATGAATTCAAGGATTTCATTCCAATAGATGTCTTGCTCCCCCTGAATCTAGCATGGGATACTGGGAGAAGATAGGGAACAGAAAATCAGAGCAAAGAAAAGAAATAGAGCTAATGCAAACAATCAAATATGAACATGTCTTTCCCCTCTTAAAGACATGTGACTTCTCTCCTCTTGAACACCAAGCATCTGGGGTTTCTTACAATCTCCCCCTGAGTATTCTCTCCCCTATAGAAATGATTAAGCTTTGATGTGATCTCTCTCTCCCCCTTTGACATCAATTTCCAAGAAGGGTTCTTCTGGATTTTTTTCACAAATGGGTTTGGTCCTTGAGTCACAGAACAAAGCAGCAAGTCGAATGTGAAGCTGGTAGAGGACAAGAATCATTGAGTGGAGCTAGAGCAAAAAGAATGCAGGAACAAGTGGCAAGCTGTCTTTCCTGCAGTGAAATCGGTGGCACCGAAAGAATTCGATTGGACCGAAGGAAACAAACCGGTGTGACCGAGTTCATCACAGTGAAAACACTTGTCACCTCAGCTCACTAGGCAAGTAAGATCTCACAAGGATTTGAAAGGAATTTGCTGAAAGATTTGCAATGAATTGGATGCAGGGAATGCAGAACATAAAAGAAATCGAGATGAAGTTTTTTTTGAAAGGGGAAACAAATATGCATGAGACAAATGCAAGAGCACGGAAAAAACACAAGATAACTTCATCTACAAATGGGCGGAGACAAAGTCACCTATGTTAGAGTATATTGACTTAGAAGTCAAGTGAGGACACTTGATCATAGGTCATACTCATCGTTTAAGCTCAAAATAGGGTTACCATTTTTCGTTTAAGCATCTTGATGTATTCACATCTTGTTGAGTTGCTTTGACCAATGACTGGGAGTAAAGCTTCTCTAAGATGGAATAACATACCTTGGGTGGTGGTGTTGATCTCGATCAAGTAGTTGAACTTGCGTGGGTTGCTCAAGGTTGATGTAGCTCATCAAGAGTTTGGAGCACCACTTGGAATTTGAGTTCATCTACCTACATGGGTTAGTCTTGCAAGGAAGATCACTTGTGTATCCAAAATGACAATCATAAAACTTAATATAGAATTTGTCAAAGGATATGTTTGAAGGGTTTCGTGCTTCCTTGTCTTCAAACACCATTGTGTAGAGACTTGGTGATGTAGAAATTGCTCAAGATGTGAGTGGGTTGCAATCTCATAGATTTAGATTCATCCAAGTACCTACAAGGGTTAGATAGCATGCAAGGGTGCAAATTCATCCAAGACACATAAATAGCAACATGAAAGAAATATCAAGGATTAGTCAAAGGCTCATGCCTTGCATGTATCCGAATGGAGTTCCTACTCCAAGTTTGAAGCATCAATGATGTTCAATTCACCTCTCAAATGGCAAAAGACTTTCTCATCAAGCGGTTTGGTGAAAATATCCGCCAATTGCTTATCGGTGCGAACATGCTTAAGATCAATGTCCCCTTTGGCAACGTGATCTCGAATAAAATGATGACGAACTTCAATTCGAGAATGCTGCACGCTATTGTGAGAAATCTTGATAGCACTTTCATTGTCACAAAGCAATGGAACATGTTTCACATATATCCCATAATCCTTAAGATTTTGGGTCATCCAAAGTAATTGAGCACAACATGAACCAGCAGAATGTATTCCGCTTCGGCGGTGGATAAGGATACCGAGTTTTGTTTCTTGGAAAACCAAGAAACAAGAGATCTACCAAGAAATTGACAAGTACCCGTAGTGGACTTTCTATCAACCTTGTCTCCGGCATAGTCCGAATCAGAGTAACCAACAAGATCGAAAGAAGACCACTTAGGATACCAAATGCCAAAATTTGGTGTGTGTATTAAGTATCTCACTATCCTTTTCACAGCCTTAAGATGACATTCTTTAGGGCCCGCTTGATATCGTGCACACATGCACACACTTAGCATAATATCGGGATGAGAGGCACATAGATATAACAATGAACCAATCATGGAGCGGTAAACCTTTTGATCAACCGGTTCACCATCTTCGGTCAAATCAAGATGTCCACTAGTTGGCATGGGTGTCGGATGTGGGGTTCCGGCAAACCCTCAAGGTTCGAACACTAGGGTGCGCGCGAAGTCTTTCCCTCCTACTGATCTACGCACTAGCTCGCTAAGATCTCGCGGACGAACTCGACGAACTCACAACACAACAAGACGCGAGATTTATACTGGTTCGGGCCACCGTTGTGGTGTAATACCTGGTACGTCTCCAACGTATCTATAATTTTGTATTGCTCCATGCTATACTATCTACTGTTTTGGACAGTATTGGGCTTTCTTATCCACTTTTATATTATTTTTGGGGCTAACCTATTAACCGCAGGCCCAACCCAGAATTGCTGTTTTTTTGCCTATTTCAGAGTTTCGCAGAAAAAGAATATCAAACGGAGTCCAAACGGAATGAAACCTTCGGGAGCGTAATTTTTGGAACGAACATGATCCAGGAGACTTGGACCACACGTAATAGAAGCTTCCAGGAGGCCACGAGGTAGGGGGGGCGCCCCCCAGGGCGCGCCCTCCACCCTCATGGGCCCCATGTTGCTCCACCGACGTACTTCTTCCTCCTATATATACCTCACGCCCCAAACGATCGATCGGAGGCAAAACCTAATTCCACCGCCGCAACCTTCATGCCCACGAGATCCCATCTTGGGGCCTGTTAGGAGCTCCGCGGAGGGGGCATCCATCACGGAGGGCTTCTACATCAACACCATAGCCTCTCCGATGAAGTGTGAGTAGTTTACCTCAGACCTTCGGTCCATAGTTAGTAGCTAGATGGCTTCTTCTCTCTTTTGGATCTCAATACAATGTTCTCCCCCTCTCTCGTGGAGATCTATTCGATGTAATCTTTTTTTGCGGTGTGTTTGTTGAGACCGATGAATTGTGGGTTTATGATCAAGATTATCTATGAACAATATTTGAATCTTCTCTGAATTCTTTTATGTATGATTGGTTATCTTTGCAAGTCTCTTCGAATTATCAGTTTGGTTTGGCCTACTAGATTGATCTTTCTTGCAATGGGAGAAGTGCTTAGCTTTGGGTTCAATCTTGCGGTGTCCTTTCCCGGTGTGATGGGGGGCAGCAAGGCACGTGTTGTATTCTTGCCATCGAGGATAACAAGATGGGGTTTTTTTTATCATATTGCATGAATTTATCCCTCTACATCATGTCATCTTGCTTAAGGCGTTACTCTGTTTTCATGAACTTAATACTCTAGATGCGTGCTGGATAGCGGTCGATGAGTGGAGTAATAGTAGTAGATGCAGGCAGGAGTCGGTCTACTTGTCTCGGACGTGATGCCTATATACATGATCATACCAAGATATTCTCATAACTATGCTCAATTCTGTCAATTGCTCAACAGTAATTCGTTCACCCACCGTACAATACTTATGCTCTTGAGAGAAGCCACTAGTGAAACCTATGGCCCCCGGGTCTATCTTCATCATATTAATCTTCCAACACTTAGTTATTTCCTTTGCTTTTTACTTTGCTTTTATTTTACTTTGCATCCTTATCATAAAAATACCAAAAATATTATCCTATCATATCTATCAAATCTCACTCCCGTAAGTGACCGTGAAGGGATTGACAACCCCTTATCGCATTGGTTGCGAGGTTTTACTTGTTTTGTGTAGGTACGAGGGACTCGCGCGTAGTCTCCTACTGGATTGATACCTTGGCTCTCAAAAACTGTGGGAAATACTTACGCTACTTTGCTGCATCACCCTTTCCTCTTCAAGGGAAAGCCAACGCAGTGCTCAAGAGGTAGCAAGAAGGATTTCTGGCGCCGTTGCCGGGGAGGTCTACGCAAAAGTCAACATACCAAGTACCCATCACAAACCCTTATCTCCCGCATTACATTATTTTCCATTTGCCTCTCGTTTTCCTCTCCCCCAGTTCACCCTCGCCGTTTTATTCGCCCTCTCTTTTTCGTTCGCCTCCTTTTTGCTTGCTTTTTGTTTGCTCCTGTGTTGGATTGCTTGTTTGTCACGATGGTTCTACCTAGATTTGGTGATCTTCACCTTAAAAGGTTAGAAGAGATCGAAAGCAACGTCAGGAGTTTTATGGTTTTACAATTTGAGCATAATAATTTCTTCAGAAACGAGCTTAAGGAACAAAAAAGTTTTATGAGTTATATGAATAAAGAGCTCGATGATATGTCTAAAGAATTTGATGGTTTAAGATCCCAAATTGCTCGTCTTGAGAAGTTGACTGCTGAAATATCGGATAAGCAGGCTACCTTAGTTAATAAGATGGCCGCTAAACCGGATTTTTATGAAAATAAAGATGAACATCTAAAAGTTATTGATGTGTCCCCTATTAAATATTTGTTTTGCAATATGAATCTTGATAATGATGGGACTGAATATGATCCACCTTTACCTAGAAGGCGTTCCAAAAATTTGGAGTTTTTAGATCTTGATGCTAAATTTGATAAAAGTGGGATTGAAGAGATTAAAATCCTAGATGTTGCTAAACCCACTATTTTGGATTTCAAGGAATTTAATTATGAAAATTGCTCTTTGATTGATTGTATTTCCTTGTTGCAATCTGTGCTAAGTTATCCTTATGGTTATAGTCAAAATAAAGCGTTTACTAAACATATCGTTGATGCCTTGATGCAATCTTATGAAGAAAAGCTTGAGTTGGAAGTTTCTATCCCTAGAAAACTTTATGATGAGTGGGAACTAACTATTAAAATTAAGATTAAGGATCATGAGTTTTATGCTTTATGTGATTTGGGTGCTAGTGTTTCCACTATTCCCAAAACTTTGTGCGATTTGCTAGATTTCCGTGATTTTGATGATTGCTCTCTAAACTTGCACCTTGCGGATTCCACTATTAAGAAACCTATGGGAAGAATTAATGATGTTCTTATTGTTGCAAATAGGAATTATGTGCCCATAGATTTTATCGTTCTTGATATAGATTGCAATCCTTCATGTCCTATTATTCTTGGTAGACCTTTCCTTAGAACGATTGGTGCAATTATTGATATGAAGGAAGGGAATATTAGATTCCAATTTCCATTAAAGAAGGGCATGGAACACTTCACTAGGAAGAAAATAAAATTACCATATTAATCTATCATGAGAGCCACTTATGGATTGCCTACCAAAGATGGCAATACCTAGATCTATCCTTGCTTTTATGCCTAGCTAGGTGCGTTAAACGATAGCGCTTGTTGGGAGGCAAATCAATTTTATTTTTAGTTTTTTGTTTTTGATTCTGTTTAGGAATAAATATTTGTTCTAGCCTCTGGTTAGATGTTTTTTTATGTTTTAATTAGTGTTTGTGCCAAGTTAAACCTATAGGATCTTCTTGGATGATAGTTATTTGATCTTGCAGAAATTTCCAGAAACTTTATGTTCACTAAAACAATTGTTAAAAATCACCAGAACCTGATAAAATACTGATTCCAATTTCTTCTGATCAATAAACAAATTTCCTAGGTCTTCCTATTTTTTATGAATTTTTTGGGTACCATAAGTTTGCATTAGTTACAGATTACAACAGACTGTTCTGTTTTTGACAGATTCTGTTTTTCGTGTGTTGTTTGCTTATTTTGATGAATCTATGGCTAATAAAATAGTTTATAAACCATATAGAAGTTGGAATACAGTAGGTTTAACACCAATATAAATAAAAAATGAGTTCATTACAGTACCTTGAAGTGGTCTTTTGTTTTCTTTCGCTAACGGAGCTCACGAGATTTTTGCTGAGTTTTGTGTTGTGAAGTTATCAAGTTTTGGGTGAAAGATTTTGATGGATTATGGAACAAGGAGTGGCAAGAGCCTATGCTTGGGGATGCCCATGGCACCCCCAAGATAATCTATGGACACCAAAAAGCCAAAGCTTGGGGATGCCCCGGAAGGCATCCCCTCTTTCGTCTACTGCCATCGGTAACTTTACTTGGAGCTATATTTTTGTTCACCACATGATATGTGTTTTTCTTGGAGCGTCGTCTTATAGGATTTGAGTCTTTGCTTTTTATTTTACCACAATCATCCTTGCTGTACACACCTTTTGAGAGAGCCATACATGATTTGGAAATTATTAGAATACTCTTTGTACTTCACTTATATCTTTTGAGTTATATAGTTTTGCTCTAGTACTTCACTTATATCTTTTAGAGCATGGTGGTGGATTTGTTTTATAGAAACTATTGATCTCTCATGCTTCACTTAGATTATTTTGAGAGTCTTAAATAGCATGTTAATTTTTTCTTAAATAATCCTAATGTGCTACGTATTCAAGAATAGTAAAACTTTCTTATGAGTGTGTTCAATACTAAGAGAAGTTTGATGCTTCATGATTGTTTTGAGATATGGAGGTAATAATATCAAAGTCGTGCTAGTTGAGTAGTTGTGAATTTGAGAAATGCTTGTGTTTAAGTTTGCAAGTCTCGTAGCATGCACGTATGGTAAACATTATGTAACAAATTTGAAACATGAGGTGTTCTTTGATTGTCCTACTTATGAGTGGCGGTCGGGGACGAGCGATGGTCTTTTCCTACCAATCTATCCCCCTAGGAGCATGCGCATAGTGCTTGGTTTTTGATGACTTGTAGATTTTTTCAATAAGTATGTGAGTTCTTTATGACTAATGTTGAGTCCATGGATTATCGCACTCTCACCCTTCCATCATTGCTAGCCTCTTGATGCAGTGCATTGCCCTTTCTCATTGAGAGTTGGTGCAAACTTCGCCGGTGCATCCAAACCCCGTGATATGATATGCTCTTTCACACATAAACCTCCTTATATCTTCCTCAAAATATCCACCATACCTACCTATTATGGCATTTCCATAGACATTCCGAGATATATTGCCATGCAACTTTCCACCATTCCGTTTATCATGACACATTCATCATTGTCATATTGCTAGCATGATCATGTAGTTGACATAGTATTTGTGGCAAAGCCACTGTTCATAATTCTTTCATACATGTCACTCTTGGTTCATTGCATATCCCGGTATACCGCCGGAGGCATTCATATAGAGTCATACTTTGTTCTAGTATCGAGTTGTAATCATTGAGTTGTAAATAAATAGAAGTGTGATGATCATCATTTTCTAGAGCATTGTCCCACGTGAGGAATAAAAAAATAGAGAAAGGCCATAAAAAATAGAAGGCCCAAAAAATGAGAGAAAAAGAGAGAAGGGACAATGCTACTATCCTTTGCCACACTTGTGCTTCAAAGTAGCACCATAATCTTCATGATAGGGAGTCTCTTGTTTTGTCACTTTCATATACTAGTGGGAATTTTTCATTATAGAACTTGGCTTGTATATTCCAACAATGGGCCTCCTCAGGTGCCCTAGGTCTTCATGAGCAAGCAAGTTGGATGCACACCCACTTAGTTTCTTTTGTTGAGCTTTCATACATTTATAGCTCTAGTGCATCCGTTGCATGGCAATCCCTACTCCTTGCATTAACATCGATCGATGGGCATATCCATAGCTCATTAATTAGCCTCCTTGATGTGAGACTTTCTCCTTTTTTGTCTTCTCCACATAACCCCCATCATCATATTCTATTCCACCCATAGTGCTATGTCCATGGCTCGCGCTCATATATTGCGTGAAAGTTTATAGGTTTGAGATTTCTAAAGTATGAAACAATTGATTGGCTTGTCATCGGGGTTGTGCATGATGAGAGCATTCTCGTGTGACAAAAATGGAGCATGACTAAACTATATGATTTTGTAGGGATGAACTTTGTTTGGCCATGTTATTTTGAGAAGACATAATTGCTTAGTTAGTATGCTTGAAGTATTATTATTTCAATATGAACTTTTATCATGAATCTTTCGAATCTGAATATTCATACCACAATTAAGAAGAATTACATTGAGATTATGCCAAGTAGCATTCCACATCAAAATTATCTTTTTTATCATTTACCTACTCGAGGACGAGCAGGAATTAAGCTTGGGGATGCTTGATACGTCTCCAACGTATCTATAATTTTTGATTGCTCCATGCAATATTATCTACTGTTTTCGACAATATTGGGCTTTATTATCCACTTTTATATTATTTTTAGGACTAACCTATTAACCGCAGGCCCAGCCCAGAATTGTTGTTTTTTGCCTATTTCAGAGTTTCGCAGAAAAAGAATATCAAACGGAGTCCAAACAGAATGAAACCTTCGGGGTCGTGATTTTTGGAACGAACGTGATCCAGGAGACTTGGACCCCACATAAGAGAAGCTTCCAGGAGGCCACGAGGTAGGGGGAGCGCCCACCCCCCCCCCCCGGGTGCGCCCTCCACCCTCGTGGGCCCCATGTTGCTCCACCGACGTACTTCTTCCTCCTATATATACCTACGTACCCCAAACTATCGAGATCTGAAGGCAAAAACCTAATTCCACCGCCGCAACCTTCTGTACCCACGAGATCCCATCTTGGGGCCTGTTAGAGCTCACGGGGGGGCATCCATCACGGAGGGCTTCTACATCAACACCATAGCCTCTCCGATGAAGTGTGAGTAGTTTACCTCAGACCTTGGGTCCATAGTTAGTAGCTAGATGGCTTCTTCTCTCTTTTGGATCTCAATACAATTTTCTCCCCTCTCTCGTGGAGATCTATTCGATGTAATCTTCTTTTTGCGGTGTGTTTGTTGAGACCGATGAATTGTGGGTTTATGATCAAGATTATCTATGAACAATATTTGAATCTTCTCTGAATTCTTTTATGTATGATTGGTTATCTTTGCAAGTCTCTTCGAATTATCAGTTTGGTTTGGCCTACTAGATTGATCTTTCTTGCAATGGGAGAAGTGCTTAGCTTTGGGTTCAATCTTGCGGTGTCCTTTCCCAGTGACAGTAGGGGCAGCAAGGCACGTATTGTATTGTTGCCATCGAGGATAACAAGATGGGATTTTTATCATATTGCATGAATTTATCCCTCTACATCATGCCATCTTGCTTAAGGCGTTACTCTGTTTTCATGAACTTAATACTCTAGATGCATGCTGGATACCGGTCGATGAGTTGAGTAATAGTAGTAGATGCATGTCACATCCCTAGAATTGCTTGACATTAGTTGCATTAGGGCATTCATGTCATCATGTTAATTTCCATGAAAATTGAAATGGGGATTTGTGAAACCCTCAGAATCACTTTTGGAAATGACCTAAATAAAAATCGCTCCAAAAAGGTCCAAGAAAATGCTCATGTGGCCCTTGGAAAATATTGGACAGAGTTAACAATCTAACCAATATTTTAGGATCTCATAAGTATTTATTTTGGGCATTTGGAATTATCTGATAAATATTTGCCTTGGATATATATTACTATATATATAAAATATTGTCCAAAATTGTGCCCTTTTGTTGAGGAGCTCGGAATAATATAGTTAGCTCCTGCAAAAATTGGCATAATTAAATAAATTAGTTTGGTACTTTAAATAAATCAAAACAAATGTCAGAAAAATGGAAAGGAAACAAAATAGGTAAAAGCCTTACCTGGGCTTACCTCCCCACCGTGCAGCCCACCACTGTAGTGGCCCACTGGCGAAAGCCAGCCCGGCCCACCAGGGGCAGCGCTGTCTTCTTCCTCCTGCCGGAGGAGAAGCGACTGCGTGCCCGATCTTGTGAGCGAGCCACGCCTGGCTCCTCCCTGCCTACGTGCCCCCTCGACCGCCTGGTCGCCTCCACGCGTACCACGCCGCCCCCTCGACCCTCTCTCACTCTCTCCCGAACCCTCCCCCTTCCTCTGCTCTCTCTCCCTCATGGACCGAGCGGCCTCGTCGCCACCGCTCGCCGTAGTCACGGCCACCGCCACTCCCTCTCCTCTCCAACACGCCCCCAAGCTCCGCAGTGCCGCCCTCGTCCTCCCCGCCGTCACACTCAACCGGAGAGGCCCCGAGGCGCCGCCCCGCCGTTCTTTCCCCTCTCGGACCCGCCGATCGCCGCCGCCTCGATTCGCCGTCGCCGGAGCGTCCCCGAGCCCCTGAGCTACCCTGCCGCCTCCCTGTGAGCGCCCGCTTCGATTTCCCCTCTTCCCCGGCCTCTCCGCGTCCTCTAGGCCATAGCTGCACGGACACCGAGCTCCGGCCAGTTATGTCACATCCCTAGAATTGCTTGACATTAGTTGCATTAGGGCATTCATGTCATCATGTTAATTTCCATGAAAATTGAAATGGGGATTTGTGAAACCCTCAGAATCACTTTTGGAAATGACCTAAATAAAAATCGCTCCAAAAAGGTCCAAGAAAATGCTCATGTGGCCCTTGGAAAATATTGGACAGAGTTAACAATCTAACCAATATTTTTAGGATCTCATAAGTATTTATTTTGGGCATTTGGAATTAATACGGTAAATATTTGCCTTGGATATATATTACTATATATATAAAATATTGTCCAAAATTGTGCCCTTTTGTTGAGGAGCTCTGGAATAATATAGTTAGCTCCTGCAAAAATTGGCATAATTAAATAAATTAGTTTGGTACTTTAAATAAATCAAAACAAATGTCAGAAAAATGGAAAGGAAACAAAATAGGTAAAAGCCTTACCTGGGCTTACCTCCCCACCGTGCAGCCCACCACTGTAGTGGCCCACTGGCGAAAGCCAGCCCGGCCCACCAGGGGCAGCGCTGTCTTCTTCCTCCTGCCAGGAGGAGAAGCAGCTGCGTGCCCGATGCGCAGGCGAGCCACGCCGGCTCCTCCCTGCCTACGTGCCCCCTCGACCGCCTGGTCGCCTCCACGCGTACCACGCCGCCCCCTCGACCCTCTCTCACTCTCTCCCGAACCCTCCCCCTTCCTCTGCTCTCTCTCCCTCATGGACCGAGCGGCCTCGTCGCCACCGCTCGCCGTAGTCACGGCCACCGCCACTCCCTCTCCTCTCCAACACGCCCCCAAGCTCCGCAGTGCCGCCCTCGTCCTCCCCGCCGTCACACTCAACCGGAGAGGCCCCGAGGCGCCGCCCCGCCGTTCTTTCCCCTCTCGGACCCGCCGATCGCCGCCGCCTCGATTCGCCGTCGCGGGCGTCCCGAGCCTGAGCTACCTGCCGCCTCCTGTGGCGCCCGCCTGATTCCCCTCTTCCCGGCCTCTCCGCGTCCTCTAGGCCATAGCTGCACGGACACGAGCTCCGGCCGCCGCCCAAGCTCGGCGCCGGCGATTCCGCCGCCCCACCCTCCTGCTGGTCCCCTAGATGCGCGGGATCAAGGGCTTCCCCTGTGCCCTCCGCGCACTTTTAGCCACCGGAGGAGCAACCCCAAGGCGCTCACGCCCGTTCGACGTCGCCGGCGTCAAGCCGCCGGTGGCGATGACCCTTTTGACCGGGGGTTTGACCACCCCGGGTCACTGACATGCGGGCCCCGCCCGGCTTAACTACCCCCTGACCCGCTTACACATGGGCCCCACGCCCTTAATTAATCATTGTTTATTTCTGTTAAGATTAGCACTAATCTGGGTGGACCCCACGTGTCAGCATTGACTTCGACAAGTCAGTGTTGACCGGTCCCACCTGTCATCCACCCAACCCAGCTCTGAGTCACTGACGTGTGGCCCCCACACGTCAGGTTTGACCAGCCAGCCGCAGTTGACCGCTGACGTCATGCCTGCGCAGTGCTGACGCAATATTTCATTTTCTGGAATTAATTTAAATCAGGAATTCCAGAATATATTCAAAACTTCAAAAATTCATAGAAATTCAACCGTAGCTCAGATTGAAATAATTTATATATGAAAAATGATCAGAAAAATATGAAGAATCTGTTTATGCCATGATCATGCATGTTTGAACAAGTTAACATCACTGAATAGGATGAATCATGATTAGGGTAAATTATGGAATAGCATTTTGAGTTGGAATTCAACCTTGTTTGAATTCCACTTCAACTAACTTGGTTTATTATTGCATTAGGTGAATTCAGTACCTTAACATGATCATGCATCATATATGTGCATTGCATTGATTGTGTTCTCTCTTGTTTGCGGTAATTGTCCCTCCCTTGAGCGATGTCTGACGATGATTATTCGATGACACCGATGAAGAACTATATTATCTTCAGAAGTGCCAGGCAAGCAAAACCCCCTTGTTCATTCCGATATAATCCCACTCTCTCGCTCCTGCTCTATTTTATTGCATTAGGACAACAACGATTCAACTGTTACTTGCTGCGGTAGCTGAACCCTTGATCCTTTGCATGACTGTCATTCCACAAGAATTAGATGAAACCCACTAGCATGAGTAGGAGTTGTTTGAGCCCATGTTGTGCCTACTCATTTATGCTTGTTTGTCATGCCTGCTACTGCTTAGAGTTGGGTCGGGTCTGATTCATCGGGAATGAATTGGAAAGTGGTGAACATGTCCTACTGTGTGTGAAGCTAAGTGTGTGAACACGATTTGGTAAAGGTAGCGGTGAGAGGCCATGTAGGAGTACATGGTGGGTTGTCTCATTGCAGCCGTCCTCAGGAACTGAGTTCTGTGTTTGTGATCCATGAACAGTTACTACCACACATTGGGTTCCGTAACTCGACCCTCTCGACTTATTAATCAACTCGATCTCTGTCCGTGAGTTGCAACTAGTTTCGGTGTTTGTAGGTAGTGTTAGTAGTCTACCAAGTGGCACCCGTGCAAGTGGGCTTGGGACAGACTAGGCATGATGTACGGTGTACCAAGTGGCACCGGTTGGTGGGCTTGGGAACCCTGCTCACATCGTTTGGGGCCGTGGCGACACCCGGCGGATCTCCTTGCGGATGGAACCCGAATAGGCGATAAACCTGGACGAGAGACTTGTGTGGTTAGTCGGTCGTGGCCGACTCCCTCGCCCGGCTTCCGCTTGAAGGTTGCCGAGGTACATGGCGATGTCTGAGGCGATAAGTGGCGAGAGTGTGTGAAGAAGTACACCCTGCAGGGTTATCATTATCTATTCAATAGCCGGATTCCTCGGATATGGAAACTTGGACCCTTGCATAGTTCATAGACAAGTGAAAGTGGATACTCTAAAATACGCAAGATAAGCGTGAGTGCTATGGATGGCGCTTCTCGTGAGTAAACGGGGCGGGTCCATAGTGGTGTATTGATATGGTGAATATGTGGACTCGTGTGCGCCACCTCAAAAGAGTTACTTGCAGTCGTAGTTCAGGATAGCCACCGAGTCAAAGCTGGCTTGCTGCAGTCAAACTCCACCACCCCTTTTGATAATGATGCATATGTAGTTAGTTCGATGTAAGTCTTGCTGAGTACAATTGTACTCACGTTTGCTTATTTTATGTTTTGCGAGAGACGTCGGTCTCGCTAGTAGTTCCGCTTGGACTTGACGTTTAGCTTGTTACCTCAGCTACGATCTTGTGCCCGGCAGATCTGGTAGATAGTCGGGCTTCTCAGCCTTTTTCATTTATAGTTATGCGTACTCGAGACATGATTAGCTTCGCTTGTGCTTTGACTTGTATGCTCGAGTGTTGGGTCATGAGACCCATGTTTGTAATATCTCGCTCTTGGAGCCTAACGAATAATATTGAGTCGTAGAGTTATGTTGTGATGCCACGTCGTATTTGCACATATTGAGCATATTGTGTGTATGTTTGAAATGCTTAGTATGTGTGGGATCCGACAAACTAGTTGTTTATCCTTGGCAGCCTCTCATATGGGGAAATGTAGTCTCGTGCCTCCGGCGATAGTAGTCCGCCTGCCCGGTTCACGGAGTCCTGCTAGCCCAGACTACTGCTTGGACACTTGACTGGCGGCATGTGTTTCACGTCGTTCCTATGTCATCCCTTCGGGAAATGTCACACGGTGTTATTCGAGTCCTGCCTAGCCTGCTACAGCCGGAATACGGAGTCCTGTTAGCCAGTGCTACAGCCCGAATACATCGTTGATGACCGACATGCTCGATGTGATTCATGTATGCCTGTCCCCATGGGTTAGCGCCGCTTTGGGTTCACGACTAGCCATGTCGGCCCGGTTCTTTGTCATATGGATGCTAGCGACACTATCATATCGTGAGCCAAAAGACGCAAACGGTCCCGGCCATGGTAAGGCGACACCGTGGAATACCGTGCGTGAGGCCGCAAAGTGATATGATGTGTTACATGCTAGGTCGGTGTGACTTAGGATCGGGTCCCGACAGCGTTGGTATCGAGCTTTGATGCTGTGAGGATTACCAAGCCAAACTGGTCAAGTTGTGTCTAGAAATGCTTTAGTTATGTAAGGGAATTGATTGTGGAAGGGAACGTAAGGCTCTTTTTACTCCTTATACCTCATGGCCTTCTGATCTGAGTCATCCTCTTCTCTTCTACGGGGTTTAAGAACTAGGCTTCTCATCTATCTATTAGGATGACGTGTTACTAATCCATAGACCTTAAGATTGTTGATTTTAATCCCCAGTCCGGTTCCTACTATTTCTGTATGATAACTGTTGATTTCAGAATCTTGCTATGATGCTGTTGAGTGGTTATGCCACCATTTTCTGCAGGATGTCTCAAATCATTTTGAGCATTTACAGCCGTTATGCTGTCCGAGTCATCCCAGGTCTCTAAATAGTCCGATGCATTTGCAAATCCTTTCTTCTGTTCCCGATGTCCTTTTGGGCCAGATTAAGCACACTAACCAGTCAGTCGAGGTACTCCGTTGCCTCGACATATATGTTGGAACTACTATTATGACCCTAGGTGTTTAGGAAGTCACCTAGCAATTTAGCAATGTTTTTGTATCCCTAGTGTGATGACTCTGGCCATCACTTTCGAAAGCATCCCGCGATGCCAATTAGTAGTAGGTATTCTACTCCTGGGTTGTTGAGCCCGAGATTCATCCCACTTCATGTTGTTAGTATTTGCTAGTGCCCTTAGGATATTAGTAACCTTGCGATAGTCCTCAAGGTCCGTGGTATTTCCTTCTTCCAAATACTACGAACCGCTTATGGCAGAAGTTCTTCTGAGCCAAAGATCACAATAAGAGTACTCCTGAGGAGTTCTCTATTCATAATTGTGACTCTGCCAATTCTACCTTTCTGCATGGGTTATCCGGAAGATATGTTGAACTTGCTCGACATACTAATCTGTGCATCCACAACTTAGAAAATTATATGTTCCTCTGAGTTGCTCTTTTCAGTTGCATCCTGACCTTCATCTATCAATTGATAGCCAAGGGTATGTGTGCATTTGTGTTCATCGATGCATTTTATCATTGTGGTCCGTCAAGCCATTCCACTCCGGAATGACTAGGAGAAACAAACTCCAGTACCTCATCCATATCCAGGATTGGGTCAAAGCAGTTGTATCCCGCAGATCAAAATGCCAATCCAGCTTTTGATTCTGTTCTACCCTGAAGTATTGCCACCTTATGTCAAGAATGTCATGGGAATTGCACAACCTCCTAGGAATTCTTGATGCAGTGATACTTCTCATCATCGTTGTTCATTTCTCGGTTCCGTGTTGATGCAACCGGAAAGCCGACAAGTGAATTGTGATGTGTGAAATCAATACCCCGAGCGACTTGTTGCTTGGTAGTGAAAGGACAATATTCTCATTCTTAGTGTGTGGTTATTAACCCATCATCCTAAGATTGATCGTGCTACCTAGTCCTTATTTACGGTGCACACTTGATTGATGAGTTAGGATTGTGTCAAGTCTTCACTCATTTGATCATATCGTCTTGCCCTTAAAAGCAAGATTACTCTCGAGCTTAGTAACATAACGATGGTTCGTGACTTTCCAAATATTTTCTTGGAAGTGTTACCGGGTTGTTCCCTGACCGTTATGTTGGGCTCGTGATCACGTTGGTTTCTTGTGAACCACCCTTCTCCAAAAATCTGTGTTGGATACCCCTGAGCTAGTCGGTTAAGCTAGACAACAACTTGGAGAGTTGGAAGATAAAAGCTTGTCCAACTTAGTTCGTTCCAAAGGGATATTCTTGTGTAGCGTGTGTTGAAGAAAGATGATACCTTCATCGATCGGTCCCTGTGATCAGTTGCTGGATCTATTGTCCTACCAATTCCTTGACTTGAGTATGGGCCATTGTCAAGCCAAATCAGAACCAACGATATCCGTAATGTTGTCTTACTCGTGGTTGATCCTTCGAGCATACACCATTACATCTTTTGGTCTGACCAATACTATCACGTGTTCACATGATGGTGGAAGTCCAGTGATATGGAAATTCCGATGAGTTGCTGTTGAGCCCATCAGTAGCATTTTGTCTCCCCCATGAGTCATGTTGAACATCAACCTAGTATTGGAAACTTGTGTAAGCATTTCTTCGTGTTTCGTTCATGAAGCATATGTTTGGACGAAAGTAGTGACTTCCTCTAATTCATGCGCATCTGGTGTAAGTTGCCGCCATGAATTTGAGAAAGGTTTGTTTTGTTTCCTCTGGAATCGTCCCAAGTCCGTCATGCATGTGCAAAGTATTCTATGGTTTGATAGACTGATCATCTTCATTCCGTATGTATCCCTAGCACACCAAGCCACTGATTGGTTTGTTCAAGGAGAAGAAGTTCCTTCCTAAGAGCTAATCCGGACTTATGTAAGGACTTCGTTATCCGCAATGATGGTTCCCCACGAACTTCGGTAGTGTTTATTATAAGACTACTATGTGGTCATGCTTGTCTAGGACAGCGTGTCCACGGGTTTGTAGCGGAACCAGCTCATATTTTGGAGCTTGCTACCTTAGTTCACTTCCCGAGAATCTCGCAATGTTATCTCGTCAAATTGTGTTGCAACCTTCCTTTTCAGACATGCTAAGTCTGAAATATCCTAACACCAACCAGATCTGAACCTCAGGCAGATATGATGGTTGGAACATTCGAACAGTTGCATTTCGTTCCTAGCTTGCACCGTCCTTGTGCTATCTCGCTATAGACTGTCTTCTTAGCAATTCTTGCCCAGGTTTATCTTCAACAGTGGATTTACCATGGGTTCCTCCCCCACCTTCGACGATAAGCAAATCATCCATTGCGTTGCCTTCAACAAGGTAGTCCACATCATCCATTCTAGTCCGGGTATACCATTCCTCTGCACTCCACCAAATGATCGCTTGTGATTGCCTTTGGCTGGCATAAAGAGTTCCAATGATCTATGGATCAAAAGTAATTCTTTTTGCCACTTAAGGGAATAGTTCTTGCGTCACCTTTCTCGAGGTGTTCCGTTACGGGATCATGGTAATTATGCTTCGCCACCATGACACCATCCACCATCTTCCTAAAGCGTGGAATTATTGACCACTAATCAAACTTCGTTGTTGTTCTTCCATCCCACTCGATGCATTCTGTGTCTCAACTCGAGATGTGACACCATCTCGATTCGTGAGTTGATCATGTTTACCGATCTTCGTTAGGATCGAATCATGTAGGGTTTCCCTTTCTTTACATTGTCATGTCGAGTGAAGATCTCAAAAGCGAAGACGTCAAGACCAAGGTGATGGAATGGACCAACCTCTTCAAGAAGGCAATTGGATCATGAAGATTGTGATAGTCTGTGACCTCCCTTTTCCCTCTTACCTCACGTCTTGAATCTCGGGGCGAGATTCTTGTTTAGTGGGGGTGAGTTGTCACATCCCTAGAATTGCTTGACATTAGTTGCATTAGGGCATTCATGTCATCATGTTAATTTCCATGAAAATTGAAATGGGGATTTGTGAAACCCTCAGAATCACTTTTGGAAATGACCTAAATAAAAATCGCTCCAAAAAGGTCCAAGAAAATGCTCATGTGGCCCTTGGAAAATATTGGACAGAGTTAACAATCTAACCAATATTTTAGGATCTCATAAGTATTTATTTTGGGCATTTGGAATTATCTGATAAATATTTGCCTTGGATATATATTACTATATATATAAAATATTGTCCAAAATTGTGCCCTTTTGTTGAGGAGCTCGGAATAATATAGTTAGCTCCTGCAAAAATTGGCATAATTAAATAAATTAGTTTGGTACTTTAAATAAATCAAAACAAATGTCGGAAAAATGGAAAGGAAACAAAATAGGTAAAAGCCTTACAGGGCTTACCTCCCACCGTGCAGCCCACCACCAGTAGTGGCCCATGGCAGCCAGCCCGCCCACCGAGGCAGCGCTGTCTTCTTCCTCCTGCCAGAGGAGAAGCAGCTGCGTGCCCGATCTTGCAGCGAGCCACGCCGGCTCCTCCCCCCACGTGCCCCTCGACCGCCTGAGTCGCCTCCACGCTGCACCACGCCGCCCCTCGACCCTCTCTCACTCTCTCCCAACCCTCCCCTTCCTCTGCTCTCTCTCCCTCATGGACCGGCGGCCTCGTCGCCACCGCTTCGCCGTAGTCACGGCCACCGCCACTCCCTCTCCTCTCCAACCGCCCCCAAGCTCCATGATGCCGCCTCGTCCTCCCGCCGTCACACTCAACCGGAGAGGCCCGAGGCGCCGCCCGCCGTTCTTTCCCTCTCGGACCCGCCGATCGCCGCCGCCTCGATTCGCCCGTCGCCGGCGTCCCGAGCCCTGAGCTACCTGCCGCCTCCTGTGGCGCCCGCCCGATTCCCCTCTTCCCGGCCTCTCCGCGTCCTCTAGGCCATAGCTGCCACGGACACCGAGCTCCGGCCGCCGCCCAAGCTCGGCCTTGCGCGATTCCGCCGCCCCCACACCTCCTGCTGGTCCCCTAGATGCGCGGGATCAAGGCTTCCCCTGGTGCCCTCCGCCGCACTTTTAGCCACCGAGAGAAGCAACCCAGCGGCGCTCGCTTGCGTTCGACGTCGCCGGCGTCAAGCCGCCGATGGCGATGACCCTTTGACCGGGGTTTGACCACCCCGGTCAGCGACATCTGGCCCCGCCCGGCTTAACTACCCCCTGACCCGCTTACACATGGGCCCCACGCCCTTAATTAATCATTGTTTATTTTCGTTAAGATTAGCACTAATCTGGGTGGACCCCACGTGTCAGCATTGACTTCGACAAGTCAGTGTTGACCGGTCCCACATCATCCACCCAACCCAGCTACGAGTCAGCGACGTGGCCCCCACACGTCGAGGTTTGACTCAACCAGCCGCAGATTGACCGCTGACGTCATGCTGCAAGAAGGTTGACGCAATATTTCATTTTCTCGAATTAATTTAAATCAGAATTCGAATATATTCAAAACTTCAAAATTCATAGAAATTCAACCGTAGCTCAGATTGAAATAATTTATATATGAAAAATGATCAGAAAAATATGAAGAATCTGTTTATGCCATGATCATGCATGTTTGAACAAGTTAACATCACTGAATAGGATGAATCATGATTAGGGTAAATTATGGAATAGCATTTTGAGTTGGAATTCAACCTTGTTTGAATTCCACTTCAACTAACTTGGTTTATTATTGCATTAGGTGAATTCAGTACCTTAACATGATCATGCATCATATATGTGCATTGCATTGATTGTGTTCTCTCTTGTTTGCCGGTAATTGTCCCCTCCCGGTAGACGATGTACCGACGATGATTATTCGATGACACCGATGAAGAACTATATTATCTTGAAGTGCGAGCAAGCAAAACCCCTTGTTCATTCGATATAATCCCACTCTCGCTCCTGCTCTATTTTATTGCATTAGGACAACAACGATTCAATCTGTTACTTGCTGCGGTAGCTGAACCCTTGATCCTTTGCATGACTGTCATTCCACGATAATTAGATGAAACCCACTAGCATGAGTAGGAGTTGTTTGAGCCCATGTTGTGCCTACTCATTTATGCTTGTTTGTCATGCCTGCTCTGCTTAGAGTTGGGTCGGTCTGATTCATCGGGAATGAATTGGAAAGTGGTGAACATGTCCTCTGTGTGTGAAGCTAAGTGTGTGAACACGATTTGGTAAAGGTAGCGGTGAGAGGCCATGTAGGAGTACATGGTGGGTTGTCTCATTGCAGCCGTCCTCGAGAACTGAGTTCTGTGTTTGTGATCCATGAACAGTTACTACCACACATTGGGTTCCGTAACTCGACCCTCTCGACTTATTAATCAACTCGATCTCTGTCCGGGAGTTGCAACTAGTTTCGGTGTTTGTAGGTAGTGTTAGTAGTCTACCAAGTGGCACCCGCATGTGGGCTTGGGACAGACTAGGCACAAGGGTACGGTGTACCAAGTGGCACCGGTTGGTGGGCTTGGGAACCCTGCTCACATCGTTTGGGGCCGTGGCGACACCCGGCGGATCTCCTTGCGGATGGAACCCGAATAGGCGATAAACCTGGACGAGAGACTTGTGTGGTTAGTCGGTCGTGGCCGACTCCTCGCCCGGCTTCCGCTTGAAGGTTGCCGAGGTACATGGCGGTCTGAGGCGATAAGTGGCGAGAGCGTGTGTGAAGAAGTACACCCCTGCAGGGTTATCATTATCTATTCGAATAGCCGGATTCCTCGGATATGGAAACTTGGACCCCTTGCATAGTTCATAGACAAGTGAAAGTGGATACTCTAAAATACGCAAGATAAGCGTGAGTGCTATGGATGGCGCTTCTCGTAGGTAAACGGGAGCGGGTCCATAGTGGTGTATTGATATGGTGAATATGTGGACTCGTGTGCGCCACCTCAAAAGAGTTACTTGCAGTCGTAGTTCAGGATAGCCACCGAGTCAAAGCTGGCTTGCTGCAGTCAAACTCCACCACCCCTTTTGATAATGATGCATATGTAGTTAGTTCTGATGTAAGTCTTGCTGAGTACAATTGTACTCACGTTTGCTTATTTTATGTTTTGCAGAGAGACGTCAGTCTCGCTAGTAGTTCCGCTTGGACTTCGACGTTTAGCTTGTTACCTCAGCTACGATCTTGTGCCCGGCAGATCTGGTAGATAGTCAGGCTTCTCAGCCTTTTTCATTTATAGTTGTCTGTACTCAGACATGATTAGCTTCCGCTTGTGCTTTGACTTGTATGCTCTGAGTGTTGGGTCATGAGACCCATGTTTGTAATATCTCGCTCTTCGGAGCCTAACGAATAATATTGAGTCGTAGAGTTATGTTGTGATGCCACGTCGTATTTGCACATATTGAGCATATTGTGTGTATGTTTGAAATGCTTAGTATGTGTGGGATCCGACAAACTAGTTGTTTATCCTTGGCAGCCTCTCATATGGGGAAATGTAGTCTCGTGCCTCCGGCGATAGTAGTCCGCTACAGCCGGTTCACGAGTCCTGCTAGCCCAGACTACTGCTTGGACACTTGACTGGCGGCATGTGTTTCACGTCGTTCCTATATCATCCCTTCGGGAAATGTCACGCGGTGTTATTCGAGTCCTGCCTAGCCTGCTACAGCCGAATACGGAGTCCTGTTAGCCCAGTGCTACAGCCCGAATACATACGTTGATGACCGACATGCTCGATGTGATTCATGTATGCCTGTCCCCATGGGTTAGCGCCGCTTTGGGTTCACGACTAGCCATGTCGGCCCGGTTCTTTGTCATATGGATGCTAGCGACACTATCATATCGTGAGCCAAAAGACGCAAACGGTCCCGGGCCATGGTAAGCGACACCGTGGGAATACCGTCGTGTGAGGCATAAAGTGATATGATGTGTTACATGCTAGGTCGGTGTGACTTAGGATCGGGGTCCTGACAATGCAGGAAGGAGTCGGTCTACTTGTCTCGGACGTGATGCCTATATACATGATCATACCTAGATATTCTCATAACTATGCTCAATTCTGTCAATTTCTCAACAGTAATTCGTTCACCCACCGTAAAATACTTACTAGTGGTTGGGGCGCGCCCGTGGCGTGCCACCTGAGCGGAAGCTGGGCGATACGAGGTAGGATGCGCCCCTTCCACTGTCATATTTAGACCAAGTAGTGTGCTTTGTATATCTTGTAACGTTGCTGTGAAAAAACTGACGTATATAATAGAAGAAACGAGCAGAAATGCAACACATCTAGATCTCTATAATATGTGTCGACGCATCATGTGAGAAACTGAAATGCCATGCTAGGTTAATAGCATTAGGTTAATAGCATTGGCAGGAGCATCTTTCTGTTTGGCATAATAAAATACAACAATATAAATTGTGTATGCGTCGGCCCCGACGGCAACGAGTCAGGCCCTTGATGCCTCCCTCCAACCGTGCGCCGACAACAAGAGGAGTGCACTTGCCTCGTCGCCATGCGCTTCACCACCCGGTGCGCGTCGCCAATGACTCGGCACATCCTTGCCAGCCTATACATACAAGACAGCAGCAAGAAACATCGATCAAACACCTGCGCCATCAGTGTTCTTGGGGTTAACGATCGAGCACACTATAATAGAAACACGTACATTCGGATGAGCTTCGCGAGCTGCGGGGTCACCGCAAACGGCGACGACCTCTGGGACGCGGCGTTGACGAAGGCGAGGGAGAAGTTGAGCTTGGTCCGGAGGTCCTTGATGGCAGCCCTGGTCCTCTCAATGCCGAACTGCTCCGTATCGTCGGCATCCTGGCTCCTCAGCGGCGTGCACTTCTCACACGACAGCTGAACACGCTTCCCTACCTGTAAATGTGTTCCATTTCATATCTTTAACTTGATTGGTTCTAAACTTCTAATGGTTATGCAAATTCTTGGAGAAGGGAGTGTGTTTGATCGAACGTACCCTGACTTTAGGCTCCCCTTGTGGCTCTGGAAGAGCTGGAATGGCTCCGGCTAAGCTCCACAGGCGCCGACTTGCTTGTCGTCGTCGTCACCCTCAATGTCCCCTCTCAGATCAGTTGGTTGAACTGTCTATGTACAAGATAGAAATGATCAATGCTACAGTCTACCTTCTACTTATATTCCATGAATCTGTTTTGTCAAATCAGATATCAAAAGCATTAATCCCTAATTTTAGCCACCTCATTTTGCTTCAGAGCTTCTATAGGAAAGAGCCAACAGTTGGCAGCAAAAGGAAATACAGGTCAAGATATAGAAAACTGCTTCCAGTTCTTTGCTGCAAGGACTTTCTTCAGCAAACATCAATCCATCAAGGGTTCAATTTACAATTCAACATTTTTGCATCAGAAAATAGTTGGCATTCCTACATAAATGGATAAAGCTGAGAATTCACGTACATAAAACATACATGCACGCAAGCTAAACTCATATTCCAGTGTAAGCTAAGAACAGGGGATAATTCATTATGCAATGTTTAGATAGAGAGAAAGGAAAATATTCATTAGCAAATATATATAGCAGCTTGTGTATTTAATTGGATTGTCAGCTGAACAATTTCTCTAATGTACATCTCCTAAAATACATTATAGTAACTTGGCCTAAAACTTAGAGCTTGTGTCATGTTGCTCTGTTTATTAGTGCACATTTGGCATGCTTGTCTAAATAAATTGGCATTACAAAGGACCAGAAGTTTGCAGATTCTTGAGAGCTAAAACTTATCCATAATTCCATGTCTATGGATGCAATAATTCAGTTTAGACATCCAATCGCAGTTAGGTTCAGGTTCATGCTATTTTAAATAGCGAACAACAGCAAATGGAAGACCTTAAACTTAGGAAACTACTTGTTTGTATGTGCTCTAACTAAACTGAATAAGATCACCTCATCGTTGTAATATGGTGTCCCATTCTCATCCTTGTATGACCTTTCTCCTCCCAAAATCAAATCTTTCTGAACCAAAACAGAAAGAAAATTCAATTCATTTACTTTTAGCAACATGTAACAAAAATAAATTGATAACACAAAGCCTACTAAATCTTCCTTTGGTGGAATCTGCACTTTCATCTACCCAAGAGGGAATAGTTTTGCACAATAAAGCACACAGGCGGCAAGGACTAATACACATGAAGTGAGATCTTCATCCCAAAAATAAGTGAAATTAACCTACTCGCATTCAGCTAAGGACCTTAGTAGAAGTATCTACTACTTAATGCCAAACAGTCCGGTTCTTGGAAAAATGAAAGGAAAAGGGAACAAATTTAGAACTGAAGCATATTTGAAACATATTGATAAGAAATAATTACTGAATATTTTTTACGACCTGATGTAGGGTGGATGGAAGACGGCAAAAGGGAAGCTGGTCGCTGTATAAGATACACAATAAGAAAAATCAACCTATACATACTTATACAATAGTAGGGTAAATTAAAATACACAGATTTAAAGGAAAGCTCACTGTGATGTTAAATAATTCGTCAAAAATCTATTTTTCTGTGATGACATTATGTACTTGCACATTACTCTGTTATGATAGTGTGCACCTTCAGGCATACAGGTATGACATGTTTCAAGGCCAAAGTAGCAATCATCTACGATGACAAATAGATCAAAGAATATTCACATTCACACCTAAATCGATAATTTAATTTTTAGGCACTCCTAAGATGCATGTTCAATAGCATTTTATTTAGAAACATAAATATAAAGGAGACAAAAAGCCAGAATACACAGAAACACAAAAGCAGGATAAATATCTAAAACATGAGCTTAGTTACAATCATGCATCAAGAACAATTTCACATCTGCATTCAGTGCATACAAAAGTTTGGGTTAACACATTAAGCGCCCTCAAACAAGGGATAAAAGATTATGAAGGTTTCTTACTATTGGATATGTCCTCAAGTTGTAGATGTTTGTACCGGACGGGAAATCACCGCTTTGCGACTAGGCTCCTTCCTATGATTTAAAGCGATTGATAATGTTGTCAAACATTTGTTTGTATTCATATACTTGAAATCAATCAAAGCTTATATCTTCCCATGAACTACTGCAAGTTCTGAAATGAAACCATGATTCCTTTATGAAATAAATCAAGAAAACTCATTGCTTTGGAAGAAATAAATTCATTTGCCATATAGCAGTCCACTAAAGGGACAAACAACACATGCCTTGTTCTAGCTGCTAATAAGATATTTGCAGAACAAGAATCAATCAAAATCACACTACATGAGGCCAGCTAGATTAGCTAAAAAAACTACTCCCTTCGTCCCATAATGTAAGACGTTTTTTCACACTAGTGTAGTGTCAAAAAGCGTCTTACATTACGGGACGGAGGGAGTATCAAGAAACATGCACACCAAAGCAACCAAACGAGAAACACCGTTTTCAGAACATGAACTCTTATGTCGAATCAATTTAAGGAAGCTCTCTTATTAGACCTCTTGAACTCTTATGGAGTTGCATTCTCCACATTTATGCACTGGGGAGAAGCTTCGACAACGAGCACGGGTCCTAGAGGTTCATTTCCTTGCCCTCTTCAACACCGAGCCTAAATAACGAAACATGGTAATCAGTCTATAAGGTTATATAACTTGATCTGACCAAAGATTCAGAAGTTCCAACAACTATGATTGATTGAGCGTAACACTCACCAATAGAAGAAAGGTTCCCTGCTTCCGCGCCGCAGCCAGTGGTCGTAGTAGCAATGAAGGTTGTGACCGTACAGGTATCGCGGGTCGATCTGTTCATCAAAAATTTCAGCAGTGATGCCAGCACATTGCTTGGCCAAAACACCAAACTACAATTTCTCTGACAGAAAAAACACTCACAGCTTCAAGTCAGTGCTGCAATGCGAGCTTCCGAGCATTCTCATTCTTCGATAGCCCCTCGCAACCTGAAATTACGCAAGCTATTAGCCAAATTTCACAAATGAATATGACATCAGGGAAATATCTTGAAGAAGAACTCATGCATTTCGTTTCTTTCCGGGCAAACTCATGCATCTTAGAGAATAACATACTTTGGCTACTCTGGTCCTTGTGGGAGCACACCTGGAGACGGCCGTCCCCTGCCTCTCGATGTCGCGGAAAGATTACTATGTTGATTAATTAGGTTGGTTCTTCAAATAAAAAGGTACTTTTGTTGACTGTTAAGTATTAATATCTCACAGGACCATGCTATTGTGTGTCCTTCAAATTTCCCTTGCAAAGTTTGCAATAAAATACTGATCTCATTTCCCCTCTCATAACTAACAAATCAAATTACCCCTTATTTGGTGGAAAGGGTCTACACGAACAGAAAAAACATAGTGATCTGCCACAAAAATTCAACCTATCCTCCGAACAATCAACCAATCACAAAAAAGAAAAAGAAAGAAAGGTAGCCTCGCCTCATAGTCGCAGCCGACCAACTGCTGCTCGGAGAGCACCTCCATCTTGCCCGTCGCCAAGTAGTTGACCCCCTCCAACGCCCCAGACTTGCAAATCAACAAGCATGATCAGCAAGAACCCTACAAAATTAACAAGTTTAGGGATGGGGGCAAGATCTTAACATAAAACAATCAAAGAATCTGCAGCACGCTGCCCCGAGCCGGGGCCTCCGTGGACACCTCGATGGCGGTCTAGGAAGATAAAGAGGGAATAGAGAGGAGCAAGGCAGTCCCTGCGTGTGAAGGGGAGGCTGGCCTCGGTGGCGTCCGTGGTGGTGAGGACGGCGATGGTTGTGAGGCACCCTTTACCAACTAAAAGCTCTAACCACAAGCAACCTTCACGCTCAGTATTGAGACGATGCAAGACATAGAGCCAAAGACTCAGTAGCACTTATATTAACTCCTACATGTTATATGTGAATCTACAAACATGAAATTTGATCAATTACTCATGGGGTGAATTTTCTTTCTTGTTTACAGATTCTTCTAGCAATTAAAGAATTTGCACAGAAAAAACTATCTTCCTTTTGTTGAGCTTTTCAGTTCGGCACAAATGAGCAATTAACTTCCAAAATCGTAGAAAAAGTAGAAATATCGCATAGCTGCAGAGAGAGAACACCAACCCGTTGTCGATGTCGTAGCAGCTAAGTGGATGCTAGATAGAGGACAATAGAAGGAGCGAAAAGACAAATTGTCACATTGAATCTGGAATCCTGCATGACAAATGCTATATATACACTTTAGATCTTCTGATATAACACCTACAAATACATGTTCCTGATGCAACAACTCCCTGTCAGTCTTGTTGGAGTTTCTTCAAACACCTTGTAGCCATAGAGAAAGAAAATCTGCACAAACAAATAGATAAAGATGAGAAGCTCTAGGAGTAGAGCACTAGAAGAGGCCAGAAAAAATCAGAAAGAAGAGAAGAGTGTGTGTACCTGCATCGTGCTTCTCCTGTTGACGCCTCTCTTCTTCGTGGGGTGGATGGACAGCGACGCGAGAGCAGGACGGAGCCATCGGTCTCTGCGCCCCCGCTGCTTCTGCCGAGGAAGATGGTGACGGTGCCATGGACCACCGAGTCTGTAACTCCTCCTTGGGCCATTGATTCAAGCATGCAGATGGAGGCGGAGCTGCATGGCCGCCGTGCACAAAGAAGAGGGCGGAGCTCGGGGATGAGTCGTCGGCGTGATGGGAGGGGAGGAGGCACGGGAGCGCTGTCCACGAGGCACATGAGCACGAGAGAGTTCAGCAGGAGACGGAGATGACCGGACCAACGCGCCCGAGCATCGCCGGCGACGAGGAGATCGACGGCAATGAAACCCTACACAGGCAAAACCGATGGGGGCAACCACAGGAGGGTGGGACCAACGAATCGACATGGTGGATCATATAGAGCAAGAGCAGACGAAGAGATTGGTAGCCAGCACGACGCCGGAGACCGCCGGATTTTGCCGGAACCGGCCGACGAAGGTGGCGGCGAAAAGGAGAACACGGGAGAGAGAGGGGGGAGTGGGCAGACTGAGTTTCTTTCCTTTCTCTCTCCCTTCGACGCAGTAAAAAAATCCCTTCGGCATAGTAGAAGGACACATGGACATCGCGGTTACTCGTCATTGTCGCGACTCTTATAGTGTTTAATGCTCTTGAGAGAAGCCACTAGTGAAACCTATGGCCCCCGGGTCTATCTTCATCATATTAATCTTCCAACACTTAGTTATTTCCTTTGCTTTTTTACTTTGCTTTTATTTTCCTTTGCATCTTTATCGTATAAATACCCAAAATATTATCCTATCATATCTATCAGATCTCACTCTCGTAAGTGACCGTGAAGGGATTGACAACCCCTTATCGCGTTGGTTGCCAGGATTTATTTATTTTGTGTAGGTACGAGGGACTCGCGCATAGCCTCCTGCTGGATTGATACCTTGGTTCTCAAAAACTGAGGGAAATACTTACGCTACTTTGCTACATCACCCTTTCTTCTTCAAGGGAAAACCAACGCAGTGCTCAAGAGGTAGCAATACCCTACTCCAGCGTGGTGGTTGGTACCTATTGAGCTTGCGTTGGATTTCCTTGAAGAGGAAAGGTGATGCAGCACAGTAGCGTAAGTATTTCCCTGAGTTTCTGAGAACCAAGGTACCAATCCAAAGAGGAGGCTACGCCACAGTCCCTCGTGACTCTACACAAAGCAAATAACTCCTCACAACCAACGCGAATAGGGGTTGTCAATCCTTCACGGTCACTTACGAGAGTGAGAACTGATAGAGATGATAGATAAGATTTTTGGTATTTTTATTATAAATATGCAAAGTAAAACAAAAAGCAAAGTAAAAAAGCAAAGGCAATAATAAAGTGATGAAGATTAATATGATGAAGATAGACCCGGGGGCCATAGGTTTCACTAGTGGCCTCTCTCAAGAGCATAAGTATTCTACGGTGGGTGAACAAATTACTGTTGAGCAATTGACGAATTGAGCATAGTTATGACAATATCTAGGTATGATCATGTATATAGGCATCACGTCCCGAGACAAGTAGACCGACTCCTGCCTGCATCTACTAATATTACTCCACTCATCGACCGCTATCAAGCATGCATCTAGAGTATTAAGTTCAAGAAAACAGAGTAACGCCTAAGCAAGATGACATGATGTAGAGGGATAAATTCATGCCATATGATAAAAACCCCATCTTGTTATCCTCGATGGCAACAATACAATCGTGCCTTGCTGCCCCTCATCACACCGGGAAAGGACACCGCAAGATTGAACCCAAAGCTAAGCACTTCTCCCATTGCAAGAAAAACCAATCTAGTAGGCCAAACCAAACTGATAATTCAAGAGACTTGCAAAGATAACCAATCATACATAAAAGAATTCAGAGAAGATTCAAATATTGTTCATAGATAATCTTGATCATAAACCCACAATTCATCGGTCTCAACAAACACACCGCAAAAAGAAGATTACATCGAATAGATCTCCATGAGAGAGGGGGAGAGCATTGTATTGAGATCCAAAAAGAGAGAAGAAGCCATCTAGCTACTAACTATGGACCCGAAGGTCTGAGGCAAACTACTCACACTTCATCGGAGGGCTATGGTGATGATGTAGAAGCCCTCCGTGGTGGATTCCCCTTCCGGCGGAGCTTCGGAATAGGCCCCAAGATGGGATCTCATGGGTACAGAAAGTTGCGGTAGTGGAATTAGGTTTTTGGCTCCGTATCTGATCATTTGGGGGTACGTAGGTATATATAGGAGGAAGAAGTATGTCGGTGGAGCTTTGTGGGCCCCACGAGGGTGGGGGCGCGCCCCCCTACCTCGTGCCCACCTCGAAGCTTCCTTGGCGTAGGGTCCAAGTCTCCTGGGTCATATCCGGTGAGAAAATCACGTTCCCGAAGGTTTCATTCCGTTTGGACTCCGTTTGATATTCCATTTCTTTGAAACTCTGAAATAGGCAAAAAAACAACAATTCTGGGCTGGGCCTCCGGTTAATAGTTTAGTCCCAAAAATAATATAAAAGTGGAAAATAAAGCCCAATATGGTCCAAAACAGTAGATAATATAGCATGGAGCAATCAAAAATTATAGATACGTTGGAGACGTATCAGTGGTGTGGATCGCCTCTTGGGCTGATGATAAACAATACAGAGGGAAGAACAACCTCCTGAGGTTGAGGTGTTCTTGTGCTTGGTGACTTAGCGGGTGAGAGCTGGATGAATTGTTGGATGCCCCCTACTATGGTGGCTAGCTCTACCTATATAGGCCCTGGTCCTCTCCCCAAATATTGAGCGGGAAGGGAGCCAACAACGGCGGGAAAATTTGAAGGGGGACAGCTAGTACAAGCTATCCTGACAAAAGTGGTATTCGCTTGCAAAAGCCTCTGGTGGTGACGCCGTCTTGGGCTCCACGATGACCTCCGTCTTGTCGTCCTTCTGGTCTTGGTCTCGTTGCACCAATATGGCAACCTTTGCCTGATGCCTCCGTACTCCTCGCCTGCGCTGGCTTCCTTAGCACCAAAGGGGAAACAAGGACGCTGCGCGCACTGGTGCCTGCCTGGCGTCGATCGTCATGGCTCACGTCATGAGAGCCTCATGAGGTTTGCCCCGCCTTGATATCTCCGCTCCTCGTGAGCCTGCCTGCCTAGGCCACTCTTGAGGAGGCCTTGCGTCATCTGCCTCGCGAGGCTTGGCCCCTCGCGAGGGTCTTGGATGCCTTGTTGATGAAGATGGGTCGTACGGCCTGCTGGCTTAGCCACGCCGTGGGCCGCAGGCAGGCAAGTCTGGGGACCCCCGTTCCCAGAATGCCGACAGTAGCCCCGGGGCCTAAGGTGCGCTCGGGCTTGGCTTCGCGGCGAAGCCAAGGGTCAAGTACGGAGCACCGTGGGCCCCAAAAGCCTGCGACCTCGGTTGACACGTGGTGGTTGATTGGACGTGGACGTCTCCGCTTCCCCACGCTGCCTCAGCAACTGCACAACTTGACAAGTCCCTGCGACATGCAAGGAAAACCATCATTACCTGCGATCATGGGAGGCGCTGGTTGTCCTTCTTCCGTTATAAATTGGGAGGGGGCGGAGCCCCAATCGCCCATCTCTTCCTCGCTTGCTTGTTTCTTCCCCCTCGCTCCATTGCTTGCAGTGCCACCAATGGCGCCACGAAGGAAGTTCGCTGCCACCAAGAAGAGAAAGGCCCCTCGCGAGGGACCCGGCTCCCCGGTGCCCAAGCGCAGACGCGGCCGTCCACGCAAGCACGCCGCGACCCCCGCTGTGGCCCACTGTCGAGGTGGCGCCGTGGCACGCGGAGGTGGTCATCCTGGCCACGGCGGTCCAATTGACGAGGGGAGGCGTGCTATGGTGGCGCACCCGTCCGCGCTTCCACACGGCGGAGGTGTCGCCGGAGTTTGTCGTCTGGTCGGAGAACCCGGCCGGCAACTGGCTCCAACTTCCATGGTTCTTCGCCGGTGAACTGCTGGCCTCTGGTCCAGGAAGACTCTGGTTGCAGGTAGATGGTTGCTGCAGCAAGGCCTCTTGGGTTGCGGTCGAGACTTCCGTTGCGGGCAACATAGTCCTAGCCCGCGGCTAGCAGACGTTCACCCGCGCACGGCCTGGGCAGGCGGTGCACCCTCCACTTCAAGTACGATGGTGGATCGACCCTCTATGTGAGGGTGTTTGGGGAAGATGGTCGCCGCGCCGGGTGCTGCCTCGAGACGAACGATGGTGAGGAGGTGCTCGGCCTTGGGGACGGTCACGACGAGGATGAGAGCGAGCCTACCCTCGGCGGTGACCATGTCTCGTCCAGCTACGGCGGCTCTTCCTCCGGTGACAGCTCCAGCAGTGGCGGCTACGACTAGCCGCCGCGCCTGCTTTGAAGGCGTCAGTGGGTCATCTCGTCACCGCACCTCCGTGAAGCGCAAGGAAGGATCCTGCTAGGCTCGGGGTGCCGCTAGGGGCCTGCCTCCGCGCATCGCTGAAACGCTACTTTTGTTTTACTCTTTTCCCTGCATCAAGAATGAAACCATTATGGGCCTAGGGGGGCGTGTACCGAACTATGGTTCCTCGGTTATTGCACTATGCATGTTGTTCCCGTTCCGTGTTGTTGTTTTGCGCAAAGATAACTTAACCTGGTATATTCAGGACGCTCTCTTCCTCACGAGGCGCTTATTTCCTCGTGTCCATCTTGCCTTGGTGGCCTGCATTCGCTCAGGAACTGCAAAAACTCGTTAGGAAGTGCGTTAAAAGATTTGCCATTCAACCTGGCCCTGACCTGGCGCTTTGTATCGCGGTACTCGAGGGGCACAGACTAGGTGAGGTGCGCCAGCTTTTGGGCTCGAACGCGGGTGGCTCGCGAGAAGGCTGAGAGGAGAAAAAATGCTCGCGAGGGCACCTGCCTAGCCCCCTCGTGAGGTATGCGGGAGAGAGAACACGAGCAAATCCGAGCCGGAAAAATGCGGTGAGAGGCGAGGGAATCAAATCAACAAGGAATGCCAAAAGCAAACTTCGATTAAAGAAAAGGGAGCCAACTATGGAAAGCAAATGAAAAGCCGCGTCCGACACCTAATCTAGTCTTCAAGTCTTCTCACCAGCGTGGGGCTAAGTGCTGCCACTAGGAGTGGGCGGGAGCCCCAGGGCCTGAGGCCGGCGCTCTTGAGACTCCGGGGGGTGTATAGCCCCAACTCATTATTACGTGAGAGTGTCACGGGCGGCGATTCTTCACAGGCACCGGGCCTTCTTCACGGGCTCTAGGACTTTCTTCACAGGCTCTGGACCTTGCTTCATGGGTAGAACTTCCGTAGGTGCTAGATGTTGCAGGTGTTTTGGATAGGTACCCCGTCTTGTGTCTCCAGGCACACGGCGCCCGGCCTGGAAATGTGGACGACCTTGAACGGGCCCTCCCACATTGGTGAAAGCTTATGCAGCCCTTCCCTGGAGAGGACCCGCTCAGGACTAGGTCACCCGTCTCAAGTGTCCTGGAGAGGATGTTGCGACAGTGGTATCGCCGCAGCGCTTGCTGGTACCTTGCTGCCCTCAGCGTGGCTTGGCGATGATGTTCCTCCCCGAGCACGAGATCGATCCCCCGCGTGGCGTCCTGCTGCGTTTCGTTGAACGCCAGGACCCGTGCGGAGCGATGCTTGACCTCATGAGGGAGGACTGCTTCAGCTCCGTAGACGAGGAGGAACGGAGTCTCGCCAGTTGGCTTGGTGGCGGTGGTTCGGATGGACCACAGCACGGACTGGAGCTCGTCGTGCCAACCCCTGCCGCAGGCCTCCAGCTTCTTCTAGAAGGTCCTGGTCTTGAGGCCCCTCAGGACCTCCGCATTAGCGCGTTCGTCCTGACCATTACTCCTGGGGTGGGCCACCGAAGCGTAGCAGATCTGCGTTCCAAGGTTAGCATAGTAGGTTTTCAAGAGGTTGCTAGTAAACTGTGAACCGCTATCTGTGATGATGCGGTTGGGGACCCCGAAGCGGCTCACGAGGCCCTTGATGAACTTGACAGGAGAGCCGGCTGGGATGGTATGGACGGCTTCCACTTCCGCCCACTTGGTGAACTTGTCGATGACGACGTAGAGATAGCGGTAGCCCCCTGGCGCTCGAGGAAACAGGCCTAAGATGTCCAGCCCCCAGACCGCGAACGGCCATGTGAACAGGATGGTTTGGAGGCCCTGAGCAGGCTGATGGATTTGCTTGGCGTGGAATTGGCAAGCTTCGCAGGACTTCACCAGCTCGGCTGCGTCGTTGAGTGCTGTAGGCCAGTAGAATCCACTGCGGAACACCTTGCCGATGAGGGTCCGTGACGACGAGTGGTGTCTGCAGTCCCCGTCGTGTATGTCAATCAGCAACTCCTTTCCTTGATCGCTGGAGATGCAACGCAGCGTAACATCGTTCGGTCGTTTCCTATATAACTCGCCGTCTTGGATACAGTATGTCGTGGCTTGCCGGGCCACGCGCTCCGCATCCTCTTCCATCTCCGGCAGCGTCCCGTGCGTCAGGTACTCCTTGAATTCCTTGGTCCATCATTCCTCCTAGGGCTCAAGCGCCAAGAGCAGCCGAGCTCCTGAGGTCGGGCCACAGGCTGGGGCTCCCGCGGCGGGAGGCTGTGGGAGCTCCTCCCGAGGCTGAGTCGCGCTTGAAAGAGGTGGTGTAGCTGATGGCTTGAAGAGCCGCTCCTCAAAGACACCGGGCTCTTGCAGTTGCCGCTTGGATGCTCTCCTGGCGATGTCGTCGGCTTCCTTATTGGTGCCCCGGGGCACGTGCTGCAGCTCCAAGCCCGAGAGCTGCTTCTCCATCTTGCCCACCTCCGTGAGGTAGGCCTCCATATGCTCGTCCTTCGGCTCGTACACCTTGTTGGAGAAGTTGACGAGGAGTTGCGAGTCGCCTCTGACGGTGAGGCGCTTCACCTCTAGGGCCGCCGCAGCCTTCAGGACAGCAATGATGCCTTTGTATTCTGCGATATTGTTGAAAACCTTCTCGCCGTGCTGAAAGCAGAGTTGCACGGCGTAGTAGAGCTTGTCCTGAGTGGGCGAGATGAGCACTGCTCCAGCCCCCGCGCCCTGGTGCGCGAAGGTGCCATCGAAATACATGACCCACACTACAAAAAACAGACACATCCGTGACAATTTGGGCTGAATGAAAAAAAAATTATGTCATACATATGACACTTCTATGTCGATAATTGTGACAAAACCCGGTATCATCATAGATGTGGTGGGCTCCTACTTCTATGACAAAAAATCATGACAGAAAATGGGCTTTTCGTCTGGGCGGGCCGGAGACGCAGCTGCATGACATTCTTTGGGCCGCCCATGACGGAAAAACCGTGGTAGAAGCGAGGGGAGGAAAATTTCGGGAGTTCCGGTTACGGTGGGAGGTCGGGGCCGAAGCGATGCGCGCTTTCTCGTACGTGACGCTGCTGCGTGTGTGCGAGGCATTGGCTCTAATCGAACCCGAAGCGAGGCGTTGGGATCTAATCGAACCCGGCGATTGACCGCAGGCTACGCTACTTAACCCGAGCGATTGATCGATGGCTGTTAACTAAACCCGACGAGCGATTCTTCGCCATCGCTGCTAATCAAGCCGATCGATGATGCCTCTGGATGAACAGTGAGCGCTATGGGGGTGTGGATAAATAAGCGAGCGGTGGCGTTTGCCTCTGGATGAATAGGACCCCGTGGTGTGGAGGGCTGGATGGACAGTAGACGGTGGAGGGGTGCCCGTGGAGGGGTGGTTGAACAGGACCCCATGGTGTGGAGGGCTGGATGAATAGTAGACGGTGGAGGGGTGGTTGAACAGTAGCCCGTGGAGTAGCGCGCGGTGGAGGCTGGATGAACAGGAGCCCGTGGAGGCTGGAGGAGGTCGACGGTAGCCCATCGAGGCTGGAGGAGGTCGACGATGGAGATGAACAGTATCCCGTGGAGTCCCGGTTTGCGGTACGCCACACCCCTCCCGATGAACAGCACCCCCGGTTCGATCGTAGGAGGTCTGTTTCGTCCGTTTTGCGGTACGCCACATCCCTCCCGATCAACAAGACCCCCGTTTCGACCGTAGGAGGTCCGTTTTGCGGTACGCCACACCCCTCCCGATCAACAGACCCCTGCTTCGACCGTAGGAGGTCTGCTTCTCCGCTTTGGCGACGCCACACCCTCCCGATCAACAGACCCGCTCAACGTGGAGGTCTGTTTCTCCGTTGTGCGGTATGCCGTGCCTAGTTTCCATCGCCTATTCCGTCCAAGCCTCCCGATGAACACGACCACGCATTCCGCTCGACCCAGCCGTTGGCTCCCACGCGCCTGCTGCTCTCCCCATGAACAAGACGCATTCTGTTGCCTCCCCATGAACACGACGCATTCCGTTGCCTCCCCATGAACATGATGACGACGTTGTTTCTCCGTTCCGACCCAGCCATGTACACGAGCCCTCGCCGTACGATGTGCGAGTAGGCGTTCGAGACCCCACCCGTATGTACACATACGTGGCCGTATTTTCTTTCTTGCACCCTAGCCGATGTACGTATGTGTACATGCTACGTGCGCGCCTCTACTACGACACGTGCGCGCCTCTACATCCACAAGTATATATGTACGTACACGTTCGCGACTAGAATGACAACGCTACGTACGCTTCGACCAGGTGGGTCCCGACTGTCAGGCACTTCCTTGCCTGCGAAGATGTAGTTGGTGGGTCCCAGTAGTCAGGGGGGCGAATCGTTTTGTTTTTTTTGCCCAAACGCACTTCCTTGCGTGCGAAGATGTAGCTGGTGGGTCCCAGCAGTCAGGGGGGCGAATCGTTTTTTTTTACCCGGACGCACTTCCTTGCGTGCAAAGGTGTAGCTGGTGGGTCCCAGCAGTCAGGAGGGAAACGTTTTTTTCATGAAATACGGTGGCCCGTCCGGTGGGTCCCCGCTTTCAGGTGGAGGAATCATTATTTTCCGCGTAATAAGGAGGCACTTCCTTGCTGCAGCCGTGGACCCAGCTGTCAGCCTCTCCACGTACAGTCCACGTCCGATGGAAGTCGTTCCTTGACCATGTTGACCACACCGCGCTGAGAGCACCAGGGCAGTGGACGACGGCGAGGCCTAGGAAGGGGACGACGCAGAGCTGGTGAAGATGCGACAATGGATGCCCACGCGGATAGGAGTATGAGGGTTCACTCGTTCGGTTGCGGTGTGAGGCTGCCGTCGTCGCAGGGCCTGGCCAGCGGTGGGAATAGTAGGGGCGGTGAGGCCTCCGCGGCAGCACAGTCGGCCACGGGAGGCAGGAGCAGGCGGCACGACCGGCGCTGCTTTGGGTGGCTGGAGCAAGAAGACCAGAGGTTGAAGAAGCACTATGCCCGTTATATGGACATCGTACGGTCACTGGAGCTAGAATCGTTCATATTGACTAAGTTGACAAAGCCCTCAGTCCCCGTCAACTTAGTAGGCCCACAAGTCAGCCACCCACCAAGGCGGGTCCCAGCTAGCAGGGGGAGTATTCATTTTTTTGTGCGTAATAAAGAGGCACTTCCGGTGGGTCCGAGCTGACAGTGGGGGGAACGTTTTTTTCGCAAAATACGGTGGCCCGTCCGGCGGGTCCCAGCTGTCAGGGGGAAACATTTTTTTCGCGAAATAAGGTGGACCGTCCGGTGGGTCCCTGCTGTCAGGTGGAGCAATAATTATTTTGCGCGTAATAAGGAGGCACTTCCTTGCGGCCGCCGTGGACCCAGCTGTCAGCCTCTCCACGTACAGTACTCTTCCGATGGAAGTCACTCGTTGACCACGTTGACCACGCCGCGCCGAGAGCACCAGGGCGGTGGACGACGGCGACGCCTAGGAAGGGGACGACGCGGAGCCAGGGAAGACGCAACAGTGGAAGCCCGCACGGAGAGGAGTACGAGGGTTCACTGGTTCGGCTGCGGTGTGAGGCTGTCGTCGCCGCAGAATAACAGGGGGTGTGGGCGAGTGGAGGGATGGCCTAGCCAGCGGTGGGAGTAGTATGGGGGCGGTGAGGCCTCCACGGCAGCACAGCCGGCCACGTGAGGCAGGAGCAGGCGGCACGACCGGCGCTGCTTTGGGCAGCTGGACCAAGAAGACCCTTTGGATGGACATCATACGGTCACTGAAGCTAGAATCGTTTATATTGACTAAGTTGACAAAGCCCTTGGTACGCTCCAACTTAGTAGGCCCACAGGTCAGCCTCTGAAACGGTGCGCCCCAGATGTCAGGGGGAGGAATCATTTTTTGGGCGGCCGAAGCTAAGAATATCCGAGATTGAAGAAGAAGCACGACATCCGTTGGATAGACATCCAATGGCCACTGCTGCTAGAACCGTGTGTTGACTATAATAAGTTGACAAAGCCTTGCATACGCCAACTTATTTTTTTAGGGACGCACACTTAGTAGGCCCACAAGTGTGTGGCGAGAACTTATAGCCCATTTATGCTTTTGTAAGAATGTACAGCCCATTTTTGAATTCTAATGGAATTTACAACAGCTCATTTACAGTTTGTTAAAAGTACATCCCATTTTCTAGCTAGGACAATGATTAATAATTTCAACCAACCGTTGAAGACAGAATTCAATAAAATTTCCCACATTTTGATGGGATCCAAATATTTTATCCCAAATTTCTAGTCGATTAAATATAAATTTGTATTACGTAAAATCCAACTAAACATTGCGGAAAGAACAATGAAAATTTAAGATTTTCAAAATCCATAAATAATATTTTATAAACTAATTTCGTGTTTGGTGCATTTTTTTATAGTTACTGCCCAGTTATTATAATTACATCCCATTTATTATTTTTAAAGCCCATTTTCCTGTTAAAACTAATGCATCCCTCCTAGGAAAGATTTGCAGCACAGCGGGGCGGAGAATAACAAGTTGACCTTGCATGGGTATTCCTCAAAAAGACGTATAGCTGGGCTAGCCATTTTCATCTTGAAAAATTAGTATCTGGCTGGATATCTGGCTCGGGCTAGACGGGCCACAGCCCGCCAGCTAATACCCTGCTCTCCTCCGAACAACAACGAAATCATCACCAAGAAAACTCTGCAGTGCTCACGCCTCAAAAACACAAATACTGCTCGAGCTGCTTGGTCCCAGCTGTCGGCCGCACCTTGTGCAATTCTCTCGCTTATATTGACTACATAGGTTGACAATGGTGTGGGACCGTGATGTCGTGAAACCAGGAGAAAGCAAAAAATATAGTTGTACATAATAAGGAGGCACTTATGACGTGCGGCTATGGCCCTAGTGGGTCCCTAGTGTCATCCAGTCAAAATAAAGTCATCTCCTAAATCCTCATGTTCGTTGACCATGTTAACAATGCTTGGCGCCACGGCGAGCGCAACAACTCGAAGGAAAACGGAGAGGGCCACGCGGGCCCTACGGAGGTCTGATACAGCGCCAGCTGCTCATTTAGGAAGCCAAGATCATCGGACACCTATGAGCACCTTCGAGAAACTGAGACGACATGAAACGGTAAGGCCGCGCTTGGGAGCTCTGGTTTATTTCAAACATGTATTAACATACAAGTGTAATTTACTCGTCATCGGAAACAACGCGTAAAATACAGGCGTAATGAAACCGAGGGCCCGAGGTCTGTAAGTAAAACCGGAGGGTTACGCGTGTAATTTACGAGCACTGCTATATGGACGACATTACCGTACGATACATGCACGACGTGCGTATCATGCCATCCATGGGCAAGGCTGAAACAGCAGCTAACGGCTGGATTAGCAATTGTCCGAGTGACGTTCAGCGTTTTTATCGTGTGTGAAGTACTTCCGATATTTTACTAGTCGAAATCGACCAACCAAGCGCCTTCGCCCGAGACCATCTGCTTTAATTTACAAGCGCCAGTTTTACAAGCGGTTTTGGTTGGAAAATGACGATCCAATCATGGCCTAATATCATGAGTTGGTCGAAGATCATATGGTTTCACGCCTAACCTACCCGACTTGTCGATAGGCTATGAATGAAACATCGACGATGAACTTCTTAAGCACGGAAACAATGTAAGAGGATGATCTTCTTAACAAGCAAATCACGGCATTAGATCGACATGCAAAACAATACGAAGCATTATTCTCGGGAGGCACGGTGAACAGCTCGTGATGCCGCATGCCACAACATTCCAAGCTCAACTTTGCAATCAAACACAAGGCCTGGCATTACATAGACAATATTCGAACAAACTCTTAACATAGGAATATCTCAAGAGAGTAACTATTTACTTCTAAACTGAACACGTGAATAGGAAAAACACTGACGCTGCTCACAAAGAAGGGCGCCCCACTCAAAAATATCAAATGCATGTCTTCCGCTAACATCAATGAGCAAATTTTGACAAGGTTTTCCAATTCCAATATATTAAACTAACGTCTTCTTGCTAACATCAATGATTAAACTTTGACAAGCTTTTCCCATTCAAAATATGTAATGCCTATGCTCGTGGAGTCCTGTCGCTTCTTGCTAACATCAATGATTAAACTTTGACAAGCTTTTCCCATTGAAAATATGTAATGCCTATAATCATGGAGTCCTGCTGCTTCTTGTACTTGTTTGGGCACTTTTTGCCCAGGGCACTCCTCGTGTTGTTAAATTGCCAATGGTCTCTACAGACTAGTCATGTCACCGATGTCAATATTTATGGCACCGTGAAGCAATGGAGGATTCGTGCCAAACTAAGAAAAGGTGAAATTGGCACCTCTTTTGGCCTACATAGTGGAAGGCCTAATACTCAGAAAGCTTCTCGGTCATTCCTTCAGAATGTAGCGCAAACAATGACCGCTTTTTCTCGCAAAGTGGAACGACCAACCTGGACCCAATGAATGCAGCAGTTTGCCTTGGACACATTGGCTCCTTTTGTGCAGTTGAACTAAAATCAAGTCGGAATAAAACCGAGCTTTAATTTTGATATCCTGTAAGCAACAAAAGGTATAAGGGAAACAATTATCGAGAAATAACGGTTGATGACTTGTACTCCCGTAAGAAAAACATCTACCGATCTACCTTATCTTAATGGGAAACAAAGCAGAGAGTAGCAATTCTCAATCAGTGTGATTCATTCATATTAACTGAGACATTATCTTAACAATGCCTTGTTTCAACATGTATAAAGAACTAAAAAAGCGAAAAAGTATCATTCCTAAAACAATGCGACTGATTCATTTTAACAGAGACATTATCTTAACAATACCTTGGTTAAACATGTAGAAAGAACTACAAAGCAGGATAGTACCATTCCTAACAAGTGTTGCAGTTTTGAACTAAGATTGAGTAGTTAATTAATTCTGAGAGTGGCATTGCTTAATTTTACCAGCGGCATTAGATTAACGAAAAGCATAAACAGTTCCAGGGAGAGTGGGCGCAACAATAGTATGTGCTTCCATCTACTTATAAAGGGGGTGATGCAGAGTTTGTTGTAACAAAGCAACAAGCATCATGTCTGGGTTGGTCCCATTTTTGTTCACAACTTAATGGGAAAAGACAGCAATACAATAGCTTCAATTCAACATTTATTTAAAACGGTACCAATACAAGTAACACAACATCTCAAAGCACACTGCACAATCATGTGGATGAAGGCCTGTACTGACCTTTCATGAGACCACCAGGATAAAATACGAATATGCCAACACGAATAGGAAATCCAATCTCGTTTTGTGCAGTTGCACTGAAATCAAGCAAAGTGTTTCGCATAGCGAAGCAAAATGTCGCAATAGCAAAAAGTTGAATAGATATCCCTGCTTAAACAGAGGCAAAAAAAGAATCAATTACTGGCTAATAAAGGAGGATGAAACGTGCGGCCACAAAAATGGTAATCCCGTCAATCCCTAACAAGTGTTGGAGTTTTGAAATAAGATTCAGTAGTTAATTCTGAGAGTGGCATCAATTACTGGCTTATAAAGGGGGTGATGCTGAATTTGTTGTAACAAAGCAACAAGCATCATGTCTGGGTTGGTCCCATTTTTGTTCACTACTTAATGGGAAAAGACAACAATACAATAGCTTCAATTCAACATTTATTTAAATCAGTACCAAAACAAGTAGCACAACATCTCAAAGCACACTGCACATCATGTGGATGAGATCAAGATTTGAAACAACTCGCCACGAAGACTGGAAACAAATCTCGATCTCCTTTTGTGCAGTTCCACAAAAATTAAGCAAAGTAACCGGTGTGACATTCAAGTTGAACTGCACAAAACACTCTTAAAACATAAGTGTTTCGAGTAGCGAAGCGAAATGTCGCAATAGCAATAAGTTGAATCGATACCCTTGTTTTAACAGAGGCAAAAAAGGAAACAAATACTTGCCGATAAAGGAGGATGAAACAAATGGTGACAGAAAGAAGCATCTAACTTATCTTGGATGGAAAACAAAGTAGGATAGTAGCATTTCTAAAACGGTTGCATTGATTCATATTAACAGAGACATTCTCTTGAAACAACATTCGTTAAAAATGTAATTTACTTTTAACAAAGGCATTGCTTCAATTTTCCGCAGCATTCTTAGATTAACAACAGCAAAATAGCTGTATGGGACATGCCAGCACCATGTGCGTCCACACATATAAATGGGTGATGCAGAGTATGTAGCCAAGCAGCATATATGCATTGGTCCCATATTTGTTCTCTTTGAACCTTTTTCCTAAGTGAGGGCAGCAAATCTAGTCTTGCATAAACTACCCGACCCCCCAGTTTCTTTCCCTTTTCAACAAAGAGATCGGCTCCTTACAGATGTGTGTACGGGGTTACCCCCATTTTCCCTTTTCGACCTAGAAAGCGGTTGGATAGCCAGTCTATACTACTTTCTGCGCCTCCTTTCCTCATTGAACCACGTCCTAGATTCTTGCTCCAGCCCACCTCACCCTTCTTTCCTCTTTGAACCAAGACCTAGATTCACTACGATCGAAAAAGATCCACATGCAGCTAGAGCAACGATGGTTTCAAAGAAACTTATACCTTAGGGTCGCCGGGATGTGGCAAGGCGTGCGGCGGAGGCCGGATCTGCCCACACTATGTACGGCAGCGGGAAGAAGGGGTCGGTGGCTCTCCAAGACAAAGCGCTGGGTGAAAGAGAATAGCGCAGCCGGCAGTGGATTGCCTCCCTCGCCGAAGGTGATAGAGTGAACGCTGCACCTCCTCCCCTTCCCGGTGCGACGGGATACGGACGCCTCCTTCACCAGCTGTGAGGGAGGAGAGAGAGACAAGAGGCCAACGCAATCTTGTTTAGATCTGGTGAAGAGAGGGTGAGAGACTGTGAATATAGCAAACCCTAGCAAATGAACGCTGAGCCTCCAGAGTGTAACATATATGTAGTCTTGGCGGCGTGTGGAGAGTGCAAACCCTAGAGAACAAGCGCTGAGGCTCCTGCTATATATATATATATATATATATATATATATATATATATATATATATATATATATATATATATATATACTACTGTAGTACTGGATCGAGCTTGTGCCTTCACTGCACTGCTTTTGGCTGTATGACAGAGCCAGCCACATTTAGGGCCCACCTGTCATAAACCCAAAGGCAGGTGCACTAAGTCAATGAAGCCGCCCATATAGTACTCTCGTGTATACGACTAATATATACTAGTGGAGTGGTTTTCTTATTCTCTCCATAACAATCGTTTTAAATTGTGTAAGTACAAAACGAAACTCTTTATTTAATGTACAGTGAAGAAAACTAGTACTACTTCCGATGAACTAACGATCCACACCCACGCGTCCTGGTCGCACTTCCTGTCCTTCACCTGTGGTACACTACCCTCCCTTAAGTGAACAACCACAAATGCGCCAAATTATCGAAACGTGTGAGAGTGTGTACAAATAAAGAATTTTAATTTCAATTATCGGAAAGGTTTGAGAGTATTACAAAGTTTGACTTCACCAAATCTAATATGCGAGTAAATAAAATGGAGGGCTACTACGTCCATCCGGTTTTTAGTCCACACCATTTTTTAAATCAAAGTTAATAGCTGGACAAATAAAATTATAGGGGAGCTAGAGACAAAGTTGTGAGAAGGCTTAGAAATCAATGCAAAAGTTATGCTCTTAGTACCAACATCGATCCTTCTTCGAGGAAACATTTGGTTCATAGCCAATTGTGTGATAATTTTGCACCAACATGAAAGACGACTGCGTCTCCAACGCAACCAAGGTGAACTGACGAAGGATATCATCTTTGTGCGTAACAAGCAAAGAGCACTGATGGAAGACAGCTTGTTTTTCATTAAAAATCGATCATCTTCACCAGCCGACGCAACCATGAGGCGCAACCATGAGCATCGATAGGTCGTCGTGGTGATGCATCATCCATTTGGCATCAAGTTTGGGTGAGGCACCTATGAAGTTTGACAAATCCTCAATGTGGTCTGTTTCTTCTCAGTAATCAAGCTTGAGGAAGGAAGAACCACGTGGCAGAGGACAGTGAGGCGGAACAACAATGGCCATCCAATTTTGTGCAGTTCACTAAAATTGAGGAAGACATGCCCGGGTATGGACACACGCATCGCTGTTTCCAAAAATATAAAAAAGGGTTAGCAACGACATCTCAATTGTCAATAAGAATTAATGAAAAGTACACCAACAAACAGAAGCATCATAATTATATCTTGATGGGAACTAAACCAGGATACTCGAGAAAAAAAGCATTTCTTCATTTCACCAGTGATAGTACTACTACCATATGGACAATGACCGCAGAACCACCATGTACTTTTTGTCGAAACAACATGTATACCTCCACCGAGGCATAAATCAGGACAACTTTTCGAGTGGCATTTCCTCTATAATAGTACTGGTAGGTGATGTTGGACCAGCCGACGAACCCTAGCTACTACTATGCATGGGGAGCTGGGGAGTAGTCGCATAGAAGAAAACCCGCACGCAGCAACCTGGGGAGCTGGACCAGTACAAGAAGTTATACCTCAGATGGGCGAGATGTCATTTAGGCGGGCGGGCGGGATCTGCCCACACGAAGGCAGCAAACAAGGGCGCGGAGGATCTTCGTCCGCGCCAGCGCCGGCTCCGAGAGGACGGTGCACGTCGGCTCCCTCCGTCACCGACGGCGACAACGTCAACGCTGCACCTCCTCAGCGGACGGGATTCGGCCGGATCTGTGACCACCGGTGAGGAGAGAGATAGAGTGGACATTGTCATCTTGTTTTGATATGGAGAGGGTGAGAGAGCGAGACGCGAGAAACTCTATCAAACAAGAGGCTATAATGGAGTAAAAAAATCTCTCCATAGCAGTGGTTTTAAATAGAATACGCTGCTCCCCGAAAAAAAGAAACGAAAACTCAAGGACAACTTTTTAAGGGTCTGTCTAGGACACATCTAGATGTGACATAGTTATGTCACATCTAAGTTGATGTCCACTCTGTTTGTGGTCTTTTTTTTGTCCTAGTTTTTTTTGTTTCTTGTTGCTACATTATATACTTGTGGGAGCTTAGATGTGATATCCTTAAATAACATCTAGATGTGAATTAGACAAACTTATTTTCTAACGTGAAAGAAAGAAAACTCGATCAAAAACACGCCCCGCCTGTGTCGCGAGAGTCGCCACGCACACACACATAGACATAGACATGCATATCCGTGTTTACGTAAAATTCCATTTCCATATCCATCTCCAATCATATTTGTCCAACTTGCACATTATTTACGCTGTTAATTATATACACAACAATATTAACATACATCATCTCTTGTTTATGCACGTCCGACCGCTGCCACGGCCGGTCCCGACCAACCCAACCCTCTTCATCACCACAGCGTGCTTCCCGCCTCAAACGGTCAAGGCCGCATTCATGCCCGCCAGAGCGGACGCGACCTCTCACTGGCGCCGCATTGAAGCGGCGCGCTTGGTCGAGAGCGCGCGCCCATGCCGCTTCGGTGCACGCGGCTGCTCCGCGCTCAAAGGTCGCAATAGCCGGCTACAACATGTATGTAAAAGTTCTTGGGAGTCCATGCTACAGCTAGCTGTCCTCCCCAACTCGCCAATCTCTTCCCAAGAGTGCTAGTACTCCATGGCGCGATCCATCGATAAGCAAGCGGAAAGTTATCGATACTCGGTTTGCGGTGAGTGTCATGCCGAGCGACCGTGTGGGGTCGAGCCGTGGAGGAGGGTGAGACACGAACACGATGTACATGATTTAAACCTTGGTTTTGCTCGATGGCGCGATCCAACGAAACGAACGTTGGTTTCTCTCCGCTTCCATTTTTTCTCCGAAAACGGAAACTTTCCACTCCATTTTCATTCCTATTCCAAGGTTGCCCTGCATACAACATTCCATCAAATACAAAGGAAAACTAACATGCATGCCGATGCATCTCAATGATTCACAGATCATAGCTAAGATTTACTTCACAACTAAAGAAAAAGTTGTGAGAGTGTGTACGAAAGAAAAACTACCGATGGGGTCACTACGACTTAAACCCTAAACCCTAAACATGATTTAATTCCCTGCCAGTAGAACTCGTCAAGGAAAGACGGCTGGCACCCTCGGATCATACGATGCTTTTGTGCGTTCCACTAAAATCGACCCGAGCATCCCCGATGGCAAAGATATTGAAGAAGTGTGATTAGAATAATAGTATCGGCACTAGTTCATGAGACATAAACTCATCACAAGTAGAAGCCGTAGAAGTAGAGAAAGATCGACATGGAGATGGAGCTACGGCAAAGGAGCAAGCCGCTCCAAAAGGAAGATGGACTACCGGGACGTCGGGCTGTAGCTAGAAGGGCGGTTGGGACGCGGCATCGGCCCATACCGCGGTGACCCCTGATTGGGAAACACTGACTGTGGGTTTTCTCACTCGCCGATGTCAACCGCGTCTATGCAGAACATTGTTCCCTTTCCCCAGTTGTGGGATCAGGCCCGTCGTTCTATGCTTGTGAAGAGAGCAACCTTAGCAAGCAGGCTTGTAGCTTAGGCTCCTGCTAGTGTATATATAGTGGTTTTCTTTTTCTCTCCATATCAACCATTTTATATTGCGTACGTGTCATTCAAGAGTGAAATGATGGTTGCTTCTTCCGACTAACTTAGTGTGTGATTTGACTTCTCCTTAGTGGCCCCTACACGCACTCCCCCACGTGTATGCAACATCCACACGCACACATGGACGCAAAAAGCGCTACGACGCCTCTAATGCATGCATGTCCGAGCACGATGGAACACACACGGTCACGCTAAGTGTTCAACCTACACGCATGCACACACATACTCGGTCGTGGTGAGCTAGCGAATCGATAAACACCGGAAAATATATATATTGAGCGCAATGAGCGATATGAAGTCCACTCGATCGTATTTTTACAAATATACAGTGATGTATGGTGTATTTATCTCGTTTGAAATTAGGCCATATTAACCGGAGAGGAGGCAGTATGGACTAGCATTACTTTGTTGTGTCCCGTCAACTTGCCGAACGAGGAGAAGGTTGCAGGGCGGAGAAGCTTGCTGCTGGTGGCTCGCAGGACAAGGAGAAACTTTTGACTAATGCAAGCTCTCCTCGCTCAGCGGTGGACGGCAACAGCTTAATTCGTGTCGATTGCCGAAGCATACACTATACTACTAGTGCTACTATTGTTCGACTTCCTAATAGGCGAACAGCCCAGCGCAAAGTTTACTAGTACTAGTACTACTACTATTGTTGGGTAACGAGTAATTTCAAAATTTTCCTACGATCACGCAAGACCATGGTGATGGCATAGCAACGAGAGGAAGAGTGTCCGCCCACGCACTCGTGAGACCGAAAGCGAAGCGCTATAACAACGCTGTTGATGTAGTCGCACGCCTCCACGATCCGACCGATCCAAGCACCGAACGCACGGCACCTTCGAGTTCTGCACACGCTCAGCTCGATGACGATCCCTGACCCGATCTAGCAAAGTGTCGGGATGAGTTCCACAAGACGACGGCGCAGGACGATGATGATGCTCCACCGACGCAGGGCTTCGCCTAAGCTCCGCGACGATATGACTTCTCCCGCGGGGCTTCGCTTAAGCCCGCGACGATATGACCTAAGTGGAATATGGTGGAAGGGGCACCGCACAGCTAAGGAAAGATCCGTAGATCAACTTGTGTGTCTTGGGGTGCCCCTGCCCCAGATATAAAGGAGACAAGGGGAGGTGGCCGGCCCTATAGGAGGCGCACTAGGAGGAGTCCTACTCCCACCGAGTAGGACTCCCCCCTCTCCTAGTTGGAGTAGGATTGGGAGGGGAAAGGAGGAAGGGCGCCGCCTCTCTCCTTGTCCTATTCGGACTGGAAGGGGAGGGGGCGCAGCCCACCTGGCCAGCCCTTCTCCTTCTCCCTCAAGGCCCATGAGGGCCCATATACCCCCGGGGTTCCGTAACCCCCGTGTTCGGTATTATCCTGTTTTCATTCGAACCATTCAAGTCCAAACATAGGCTTCCAATATATCAATCTTTATGTCTCGACCATTTCGAGACTCCTCGTCATGTCCGTGATCACATCCGGGACTCAACAACCTTCGTGCATCAATACTTATAAACTCATTATGAACTCACATCAAACGTTAAGCGTGCGGGACCCTACGGGTTCGAGAACTATGTAGACATGACCTAGAACCATTCTCGGTCAATAACCAATAGCGGAACCTGGATGCCCATATTGGTTCCTACATATTCTACGAAGATCTTTATCGGTCAAACCGCATAACGACATACGTTGTTCCTTTGTCATCGGTATGTTACTTACCCGAGATTCGATCGCCGGTATCCAATACCTAGTTCAATCTCGCTACGGTAAGTCTCTTTACTCGCTCCGTAATACATCATCTCACAACTAACTCATTAGTTGTAATGCTTGCAAGGCTTAAGTGATGTGCATTACCGAGAAGGCCTGAGATACCTCTCCGACTATCGGAGTGACAAAACCTAATCTCAAATACGCCAACCCAACAAGTACCTTTGGTGACACCGTAGTACTCCTTTATAATCACCCGCCACGCCAGACGCTTGGTAGTACCCAAAGTGTTCCTCCGTAAACGGAGTTGCATAATCTCATATTACAGGAACATGTATGGGTCATGAAGAAAGCATTAACATACTAAACGATCAAGTGTTAAGCTAACGGAATGGGTCATGTCAATCAGATCATTCAACCAATGATGTGACCTTGTCAATCAAATAACAACTCCTTGTTTATGGTTAGGAAACATAACCATCTTTGATTAACAAGCTAGTAAAGTAGAGGCATACTAGTGACATACTGTTTGTCTATATATTCACACATGTATTATGTTTCCGTTAATACAATTCTAGCATGAATAATAAACATTTATCATGATATAAGGAAATAAATAATAACTTTATTATTGCCTCTAGGGCATATTTCCTTCATCCTCCCACTTGCACTAGAGTCAATAATCTAGATTACAAAGTAATGATCCTTACACCCATGGAGTCTTGGTGCTGATCATGTTTTGCTCGTGGAAGAGGCTTAGTCAACGGGTCTGCAACATTCAGATCCGTATGTATTTTGCAAATCTCTATGTCTCCCACTTGGACTTGGTCCCAATGGAATTGAAGCGCCTCTTGATGTGCTTGGTCCTCTTGTGAAATCTGGATTCCTTTGCCAAGGCAATTGCACCAGATTGTCACAGAAGATCTTCATCGGTCCCGATGCACTAGGTATGACACCTAGATCGAAATGAACTCTTTCATCCAGACTCCTTCATTCGCTGCTTCCAAGCAGCTATGTACTCCGCTTCACATGTAGATCCCGCCACGACGCTTTGTTTAGAACTGCACCAACCGACAGCTCCACCGCTTAATAAAAACACGATCCGGTTTGCATTTAGAATCGTCCGGATCGCTGTCAAAGCTTGCATCGACGTAACCATTTACGACTAGCTCTTTGTCACCTCCATATACGAGAAACATATCCTTAGTCCTTTTCGTATTTCAGATGTTCTTGACCGCTGTCCAAAGATCCACTCTCGATTACTTTGGTACCTTCCTGCCAAGCTTACAGCTAAGCATACGCCGTGTCTGGTACACAGCATTGCATACATGATAGAGCCTATGGCTGAAGCATAGGAACATCTTTCATTTTCTCTCTATCTTCTCATGTGGTCGGGCATTGAGTCCGACTCAATCTTACACCTTGTAATACAGGTAAAAACCTTTCTTTGCCTCGATCCATTTTGAACTTCTTCAAAACTTTATCAAGGTATGTGCTTTGTGAAAGTCCAATTAAGCGCCTTGATCTATCTCTATAGATCTTGATGCCCAATATGTAAGCAGCTTCACCGAGGTCTTTCATTGAAAAACTTTTATTCAAGTATCCTTTATGCTATCCAGAAATTCTATATCATTTCCAATCAATAATATGTCGTCCACATATAATATTAGAAATGCTACAGAGCTCCCACTCACTTTCTTGTAAATACAAAGCTTCTCCAAAAGTCTCAGACAAACCCATATGCTTTGATCACACTATCAAAACGCTTATTCCAACTCCGAGAGGCTTGCACTGCACTATAAATTGATCGTTGAGCTTGCACACTTTGTTAGTACCCTTTGATCGACAAAACCTTCTGGTTGCATCATATACAACTCTTCTTCTAGAAATCCATTCAAGAATGCGGTTTTTACATCCATTTGCCAAATTTCATAATCATAAAATGCGCAATTGCTAACATGATTCGGACAGACTTAAGCATCGCCACGGGTGAGAAAGTCTCATCGTAGTCAACCCTTGAACTTGTCGAAAACCTTTTGCAACAAGTCGAGCTTTATAGACAGCTACATTACCATCGGCGCCGTCTTCTTCTTAAAGATCCATTTATTTTCAATGGCTTGCCGATCATCGGGCAAGTCAACCAAAGTCCATACTTTGTTCTCATACATGGATCCCATCTCAGATTTCATGGCTTCCAGCCATTTTGCGAATCTGGGCTCACCATCGCTTCTTCATAGTTCGTAGGTTCGCCATGGTCAAGTAACATGACTTCCGAATAGGATTACCGCACCACTCTGTGCGATTTTACTCTGTTGACCTCACGAGGTTCAGAGTAACTTGATCTCAAGCTTCATGATCATCATCATTAGTTTCCTCACTAATTGGTGTGGTTGTCACAGAACCATTTCTTGTGATGAACTACTTTCCAATAAGGGAGCAGATACATTATCTCATCAAGTTCTACTTTCCTCCCACTCACTTCTTTCGAGAGAATCTCCTTCTAGAAAGGATCCGAATTTAGCAACGAAAATCTTGCCTTCAGATCTGTGATAGAAGGTGTACCCAACAGTCTCCTTTGGGTATCCTATGAAGACACATTTTTCCGATTTGGGTTCGAGCTTATCCGGTTGAAGTTTCTTCACATAAGCATCGCAGCCCCAAACTTTAAGAAACGACAACTTTGGTTTCTTGCCAAACCATAGTTCATAAGGCGTCGTCTCAACGGATTTTGACGGTGTCCTATTCAACGTGAATGCGCCGCCTCTAAAGCATAACCCCAAAACGATAGCGGTAAATCGGAAATAGACATCATAGATCGCACCATATCTAGTAAAGTACGACACGACGCTCGACACACCATTTCTCCGTGGTGTTCCGGTGGCGGAGTTGCTAAACTATTCCACAATTTTTCAAATGTAAACCAAACTCAGAACTCAAATATTCTCCTCCACGATCAGATCGAGAAATTTAATTTTCTTGTTACGATGATTTTCCACTTCACTCAAATTCTTTGAACTTTTCAAATGTTTCAGATTTGTGTTTCATTAAGTAGATATACCCATATCTGCTCAAATCATCTGTGAAGGTGAGAAAATAACGATACCCCGCCAAGGCCTCAACATTCATTGGACCACAAACATCGATGTATGATTTCCAACAAATCAGTTGCACGCCCATAGTTCCGAGAACGGCGTTTTGTCATCTTGCCCATGAGGCACGGTTCGCAAGTACCAAGTGATTCATAATCAAGTGATTCCGAAGTCCATCAAGATGGAGTTTCTTCATGAGTTTTACACCGATATGACCTAAACGGCAAGTGCCACAAATAAGTTGCACTATCATTATCAACTCTGCATCTTTTGGCTTCAACATTATGAATATGTGTATCACTACTTCGAGATTCAACAAGAATAGACCATTCTTCAAGGGTGCATGACCATAAAAGATATTATTCATATAAATAGAACAACCATTATTCTCTGATTTAATGAATAACCGCCTCGCAATAAACAAGATCCAGATATAATGTTCATGCTCAACGCCGGCACCAAATAACAATTATTTAGGTCTAAAACTAATCCCAAGGTAGATGTAGAGATAGCGTGCCGATCGCGATCACATTGACTTTGGAACCATTTCCCACGCCAAGATCGTCACCTCGCCCTTTGCCAGTGCTCGCTTATTCCGTAGTCCCTGCTTCGAGTTGCAAATATTAGCAACGGAACCAGATCAAATACCCAGTGCTACTACGAGCTCTAGTAAGGTACACATCAATAACATGTATATCATATATACCTTTGTTCACCTTGCCATCCTTTTTATCCGCCAAATACTTGGGGCAGTTCCGCTTCAAAGTCCGGTCTGCTTGCAGTAAAAACACTCGATTTCAGGCTTAGGTCCAGACTTGGGTTTCTTCTCTTGATCAGCAACTTTCTTGCTGTTCCTTTTGAAGTTTCCTTCTTCTTCCTTTGCCCTTTTCTTGAAACTAGTGGTCTTGTTGACCATCAACACTTGATGCTCTTTCTTGATTTCTACCTCCGCAGCTTTTAGCATCGCTAAGAGCTCAGGAATTGTCTTAGTCATCCCTTGCATATTATAGTTCATCACGAAGCTCTTGTAGCTTGGTGGCGTGATTGGAGAATTCATCAATGACACTATCATCCGGAAGATTAACTCCCAGCTGAATTAAGTGATTGTTATACCCAGACATTTTGAGTATGTGCTCACCGACGTAACTATTCTCCTCCATCTTGCAGCTATAGAACTTATTGAGACTTCATATCTCTCAATCCGGCATTTGCTTGAAATATTAACTTCAACTCCTGGAACATCTCATATGCTCCATGACGCTCAAAACGCCGTTGAAGACCCGGTTCTAAGCCGTAGCATGGCACACTGAACTATAGAGTAGTCATCACTCGCTTTGCCAGACGCTCATAACTTCGCTCAAGATCTCCGCAGCAGGCCTGTCTACCCAGCGGTGCTTCCAGACGTAATTTTTCAGTGCAGCAATGAGGATAATCCTCGTTACGGACCCAGTCCGTAATTGCTACCATCATCTTTCAACTTTGCTTTCTCAAGGAACGCATTAAAATTCAACGGAACAACAAAGACGAGCCATCTATCTACAAGAAACATAGACAAGCAAAACACTATCGTACTAAGTTCATGATAAATTTTAAGTTCAATTAATCATATTAAAAAAACTCCCACTTAGACAGACATCTCTAGTCATCTAAGTGATCACGTGATCCATTTAACTAAACCGTGTCCGATCATCACGTGAGACGGAATAGTTTCAACGGTGAACATCACTATGTTGATCATATCTACTATATGATTCACGTTCGACCTTTCGGTCTCCGTGTTCCGAGGCCATATCTGTTATATGCTAAGCTCGCCAAGTTTAACTCGAGTATTCCGCGTGTGCAACTGTTTTGCACCCGCTGTAGATGGACGAGAACTTATCACACCCGATCATCACGTGGTGTCCGGGTACTACTAACTTTGGCAACGGTGCATACTCAGGAGAACACTTCTTGATAATTTTAGTGAGAGATCATCTTATAATGCTACCGCCAATCAAAGCAAGATAAGATGCATAAAGGATTAACATCACATGCAATCAATATAAGTGATATGATATGGTCATCATCATCTTGTGCTTGTGATTCCATCGCCAAGCACCGCCATGATCACCATCGCCACCGGCGCGACACCTTGATCTCCATCGTAGCATCGTTGTCGCCTCGCCAACTATTGCTTCTACGACTATCGCTACTCCTTAGTGATAAAGTAAAGCAATTACATGGCGTTTGCATTTCATACAATAAAGCGACAACCATATGGCTCCTGCCAGTTGCCGATAACTTGGTTACAAAACATGATCATCTCATACAATAAAATATAGCATCACGCCTTGACCATATCACATCACAACATGCCCTGCAAAACAAGTTAGACGCCCTCTACTTTGTTGTTGCAAGTTTTACGTGGCTGCTACGGGCTGAGCAAGAACCGTTTACCTACGCATCAAAACCACAATGATACTTCGTCAAATAGACTCGCTTTTAACCTTCTCAAGGACCGGGCGAGCCACACTCGGTTCAACTAAAGTGAGAGACAGACACCCGCCGTCACCTTTAAGCAACGAAAGCTCGGAGCGGTGAAACCAGTCTCGCGTAAGCGTACGCGTAATGTCGGTCCGGGCCGCTTCATCTCACAATACCGCTGAACCAAAGTATGACATGCTGGTAGGCAGTATGACTTGTATCGCCCACAACTCACTTGTGTTCTACTCGTGCATATGACATCAACGCATAAAACCAGGCTCGATGCCATCATTGGGTAACGAGTAATTTCAAAAATTTCCTACGATCACGCAAGACCATGGTGATGGCATAGCAACGAGAGGGAAGAGTGTCCGCCCACGCACTGTGAGACCGAAAGCGAAGCGTTATAACAACGCTGTTGATGTAGTCGTACTTCTCCACGATCCGACCGATCCAAGCACCGAACGTCGGCACCTCCGAAGTTCTGCACACGCTCAGCTCGATGACGATCCCGGACTCGATCCAGCAAAGTGTCGGGATGAGTTCCACAAGACGACGGCGTGCAGGACGATGATGATGCTCCACCGACGCAGGGCTTCGCCTAAGCTCCGCGACGATATGACTTCTCCCAAGAGGCTTCGCTTAAGCTCCGCGACGATATGACCAAGTGGAATATGGTGGAAGGGGCACCGCACACGGCTAAGGAAAGATCCAGAGATCAACTTGTGTGTCTTGGGGTGCCCCTGCCCCAGTGATATAAAGGAGACAAGGGGAGGTGGCCGCCCTATAGGAGGCGCACTAGGAGGAGTCCTACTCCCACCGGAGTAGGACTCCCTCCTAGTTGGAGTAGGATTGGGAGGGGAAAGGAGGAGGGCGCCGCCTCTCCTTGTCCTATTCGGACTGGAAGGGGAGGGGGCGCGCAGCCCACCTGGCCAGCCCTTCTCCTTCTCCCTCAAGGCCCATGAGGGCCCATATACCCCCGGGGTTCCGTAACCCCCGTGTTCCGCATTATCCTGTTTTCATTCGAACCATTCAAGTCCAAACATAGGCTTCCAATATATCAATCTTTATGTCTCGACCATTTCGAGACTCCTCGTCATGTCCGTGATCACATCCGGACTCAACAACCTTCGTGCATCAATACTTATAAACTCATTATGAACTCGCCATCAAACGTTAGCGTGCGGACCCTACGGGTTCGAGAACTATGTAGACATGACCTAGAACCATTCTCGGTCAATAACCAATAGCGGAACCTGATGCCCATATTGGTTCCTACATATTCTACGAAGATCTTTATCGGTCAAACCGCATAACGACATAACGTTGTTCCTTTGTCATCGGTATGTTACTTACCCGAGATTCGATCGCCGGTATCCAATACCTAGTTCAATCTCGTTACGGTAAGTCTCTTTACTCGCTCCGTAATACATCATCTCACAACTAACTCATTAGTTGTAATGCTTGCAAGGCTTAAGTGATGTGCATTACCGAGAAGGCCTCGAGATACCTCTCCGACTATCGGAGTGACAAAACCTAATCTCAAATACGCCAACCCAACAAGTACCTTTGGTGACACCTGTAGTACTCCTTTATAATCACCCGCTTATGTTGTGACGCTTTGGTAGTACCCAAAGTGTTCCTCCGTAAACGGAGTTGCATAATCTCATAGTTACAGAACATGTATGGGTCATGAAGAAAGCATTAACATACTAAACGATCAAGTGTTAAGCTAACGGAATGGGTCATGTCAATCGATCATTCAACCAATGATGTGACCTTGTCAATCAAATAACAACTCCTTGTTTATGGTTAGGAAACATAACCATCTTTGATTAACAAGCTAGTAAAGTAGAGGCATACTAGTGACATACTGTTTTGTCTATATATTCACACATGTATTATGTTTCCGTTAATACAATTCTAGCATGAATAATAAACATTTATCATGATATAAGGAAATAAATAATAACTTTATTATTGCCTCTAGGGCATATTTCCTTCAACTATAGTCTATAAAGGTACGTACTATACTAGTACTAGGAACCGGATGGAGGAGTGTCTGCACTCTTATTATAATTTTAAAATGTGATAAAGCAATCTTCAACACATTTGGTTCTCTTCGAGGGTTCTCACATGTGATAATGGAAGTTGATTGCATGGAACACTCGCCATAATTCTCGCTTAATTCTGGCTCATATCCTGTTACAAATAGTAGCGCTCGATAATATTTCCTCTTTTTTGTTATTCAACATGTAAACAGGTCAGCAAACCTTGCGCGATCTTCGTCGTAAACCGTGCTTGCTGCACTTTGAATGTGGCCGAGAGCTGGCTTGATGAAACACCTCGCTTCCTACTTCTTTTTTTGCGGGGTACCTCGCTTCCTAGTGACCAGTGTCTTGGCTGATTCTCCTAAGAATGCTTATATATGAATAAAGCTCTCTCATTTACCCGCAAAAAAGATTAAGCCATATTAACCGGAAAGGAGGGAGTATGGACTAGCACTACTTTTTGGTGTGTCCCATCAACTCGCAAAACGAGGAGAAGCTTGCAGGACAAGGTGAAGTCGCCACGCTTTTGACTAATGCAACCTACCCTCGTGGACATGCATCAGTCCATTCGGTGTCGATTGTCGAGGCATACATCGTAGTACCCAACATGTGGAGTACCATCATTGTTCGACTTCACGAAGAGGCGAAGAGCCAAGCGCAGTAGTACGAGTAGTACTACTACTATAACTGCATGGTGGAGCGCCTGTATTCTTATTTTTTTTTTCTCGATAAAGTACACGCTTATTCCGGAGAAGGGCGGAAACGGCAGCCCAACATGTAATGAATGATATCGATCAACTAACCATGCTCGAATATATCTTGGCCTCCGTGCGAGCCCGTCTGTGTTCTCGCCTCGCCTCTCTCAAGGAACGGTGGGTTGGCTCTTTGCCACAATTGAGATCGATTTGCTCACACTCCTGTCCCACATGTCGTGATATGCCAAGAGGGGGTGCATTGACCGATCGCCATACGCTGCATTTGGTTTTGCACCTTCATACTACTCCTCCCTCCGTCACATTTATGCGGCTTCATTATGATGCATTTCTCTCAATGCATTTCCACCACCAGAGAGACTTTAGACGCGTTTAGTTTAATGCTCAATTAATTAGGGCGTGGTAACCGCAATCAAGTCCACAATTTTCTCTCCATGTACTGTACTACTACGGAGTGGAGTAAGTGCATGCATGTGTGTACCAGGGGTGGAAGCACTGCATTCATGTGTGTACACCGTGCTATAACTACCAATGCTATTTTTCAGGCCGATCGCTAGTCGCCTTGGTCCCACAAATTTTTTTCTTTTTTCTGAAGCACGCTGTATAAATAGTGACGGATGGAGTAGTATGAGCGGATTCAAAGAAGAGTGTATTGATGGTTGCTTCTTCAGAGCAACTTACAGTGGGAAAGGTGGGGCTTATGATTTGACTGCTCATTACTCACTATTAATGCGGCGCAACGACCGGGCTGAGTCTCCCATGCGGTTGTGCACTACCCCCTCGGTTCTTAAATATACTCCGGAGTATATTTGTCTTTCTAGAGATTTCAACGAGTGACTACTCAAATATTTGTCTTTTTAGAGATTTCAAATGTACTGGCACATACGGATGTATATATAGATATTTTAGAGTGTAGATTCACTCATTTTGCTCCATATGTAGTCACTTGTTGAAATTTCTAGAAAGACGGATAGAATATTTAGGAACGGAGGGAGTTCACATACAAAGCAAAATGAGTGAATCTACACTCTAAAATATGCCCGTTTGAAATTTGTAAAAAGACAAATATTTAGGAACGAAGGAGTATAATTTTGTGCATGGCACATGGACCCGAATGATGAAGAGGCTTTTGGCAATGCTATCAAGCTTCCATCATTTGTTTACATAATTGACGTACTATACAAATAATTTTCCAGCGACATGAAATTGTACAATTGTGTGAGCTTTCAGCTTTTGTTTCATGTGGTCTTGCCATCGATGCTCTTTCGAAACAATAAAAACTAACTTCCTTGTTAATGCATGTCAATTATTAGCAGATCGAGCTAATAATTACATCACAACTGAAAGACAGAGTTGTGAGAAGGTGTTAAATTAAAATTGATCCATGCTTTCATTGGCAGCAACGCCCCCCAGCTCTGCTCTAAATCAACAAGGCATGTTGGGAAAAAAGTAGCTGTCTGGAGCATGCAACATTCCGATCATTTTGTGCAGTTCCACTAAAATAGAGCTGAGCGCCCCTGTTCCAAAGATATTAAGTGTGATTACGATAATAGAGGACTGCTGATGAAACAATAAACACACAAATAGAAGCCGGTCACCTTTGCGCTCTCTCTTAAGACTAACTAGTTGGAGAAGATTAGGCTCGGAGTTGATGAGGAGGATAGAGCAAAACCAATCTCCCTTTGTGCGATCGATTGAAATGTAGAGACGCTGCCTGTGTGATATTTTAGTACAACCGCACAAAACACTCTTAAGAAAAAGTGATTTGTGCAGTTCACCAAAAGGTCGCAATAGCAACGAGGTGAAATGGATAGCCCTATTTGCAAAAAAGAGGTAGAAAGGAAACAATTACTGGGCAATAACAGCTGATGACACATGCGACGACAAAAATGAAGAATATTCCTTGCCCTAAGGGAAGATAACAACACAGTTGTGTTTGTCTAAAACGGTGTGAGGACAAGAATGCAATATGGAAAGTACGCTGGACGAGCTACGTTTTTGGCAAAGAACTATGGAAGATCCACATGCAGCGACGTGGGAAGATGAGCCAGTGGAGCAAGGCCGGAGGGGATACCTGGAGGTCGTCGGGATGTAACTAGGTGAGCGGCGGCGGGCAGAATCTGCGAGCAGGTAGTATAGGCCCTGCCGCGCCAGAGCTTGGTCAAAGAGAACGACGTGTACCATAGATCGGGACGTGCTGCCTTGGCTCCGTCGAATGGAGAAATGATGCACTTCCTCCCTTTCCCCCAGCGGACGGGATGCGGCCGGATTAGTGACCAACGGTGAGAGAGAGAGAGGGCACCGCACTCCCTTTCCCCCGGCGGATGGGATGCAGCCGGATCAGTGACCAACGGTGAGAGAGAGAGAGAGAGAGAGAGAGAGAGGCCACCGCAGCCTTGTGTGAGATACTCTGAAGAGCGACAAACCAGGCATGCAAGGCTCCATTGTGTATAGTGAGCGGACTACCTTTTTCTCCATAAAAATCGTTTTATATTCTGTGTACGTGCCATTGAGCACTATAACTTTATTTAAAAATAACGCAGCAATGCGTCAAGTCGAACTTTGTTTCGTACATGCGTGGTACACGACCTCCCTAGGTAAACAACCGCTTCAAAGTTCAAATTAGCACGTGCTGCCATTTCAGAAAGAAATGAGCTCCACCGTGTACCGCTGCGGTGTGGCTGGGCACGAAGCGTGAGTACGTGCACGGTGCACCTATTCTCTTCTTGTATATGTACACCACCTACGTGGGGTTGTGTGAGAGAGATACAAACCTAGAGAGATATAGTGTGTGGTTCTTGAGAGTTTTTTTGGGGGGGTTAATAAAAAATGTAACATATGCAATGTGTGTGAAATAGAGTCCTGGATATAACATATATATAGAGGGGGCGATCCACTAGAAGAGAGTGGAGGTATCATCGGCTTGAGGTGTCCATAGAATCGAAAAGAGGGATGATGTGTGTGTGTGTGTGTGCGGATCGATAAAGAGTGCCATCGAATTTGTGTGTGCCCACGTCAAAGATATAGAGTGGCTGGCCTACTGGAACGTGAGAGGGGACATGTGCAGTTTGTCTCTGTGGCATGGATACCTACCGCAGCGCAACTATCGGTGTGTGGTGGGGGAAGAGGGAGGCCCAATTAACTATAGAGGTACAATGGCTGGTATATGTGTGGAGGAGGAGAGAGGCCTACCTCATATATTAAGGAGATCGATCTGCCTCATGTATTAAGGGAGATCGATCGGCATCCATGCATATGTGCAGGAGAGGAATAAGGTTGGGAGAGAGACAAAGCTAGAGTGTTGGAGGGGGTGGTAGTGGAGTTGCTTCTAACAAATGGTGGGATAGGCTTGCTAGACAAACGGAGGGCACGCCCGCAATATCAATAAGAGAGGAGATGGCTGCTTGTTGTCTATGCACGTGTGTGTGAGAGACGGGTCAGGAGGCATGCACGAATGATGAGGGGGGACGATGTGGCTGTGGTAAGCAGACATAACTACATAGGAAGATCAATCGCCCTTTGTTAGAGAAAGGAGAGACATAACTTGTGAGGTACGTCGATCGATGGGGGGTAGTTAAAGTCGATCTAGGTATATGTTGGGAGATCGATCGGTATACATGCATGTGTGTGTTAGAAGCAAATGAGGCACGAGGAGAAGGATAGGGAGAGAGGGATGCATGTAGGAGGTGGTACGAGAGGCATACTATATCGAGCGGGGAGGATTGTGCGAGTACGAGAATGATGAAAAGAGTGGTGGGAGTGAGGCATGGACGGTGACAAGAGAAGAGGGGAAGCTTGTGTTTGTGCTAGGCACACCTGGCTAGAGAGGCATATCGATCGATGTGTGCCGTAAAGAAGGAGCTGGGGGCCTACACACACCGTGGGTGAACGACCTAAAGTGAAAAGACGAATTTGCACGATGGAGCTAGAGAATGCTGAGGGAGGGTGAGAAGGATGCGGGCGTGTGCATGCACAAGAGAAAGTTAGCGCTAGCTACAAAGATAAGAGGGTTGTGTGGGTGTAAAAGACGAATAGAGATCATATATACTTCATTATAAAAAGCGAATTCGGATATTTGAAGAATTTATCATAGTGTTTTAAACCGACGCATGTGTGAATATATATAACGGTGATACACATGGTGTGTTTATGAACATGTTATACTACATTTAATATATTTTATCTCTACTCTTATAAAAAGCGGAGTTGTTGATGATGGTGTGCCTGCCATCCTGCATTATAGGCCACCGATTTATATCTCATGGATAGCAAGGAAACTATGATGGTTGAAGTTGGCAACAATCATGATTATTCTTATTGAAATAGAGAAACGAATTCAAATTTAGTTCAAATTGCAGCGTAGTATAGACATTTGGAATGCACTAAAATGTTGGTATGAGTAGGTTACATGCATTATACAGCAAGTTTAAAAATTTAATCGGACATAACATGGATTCATATCCCTCCTTCCATCTATATAGGGTGTAATGAGATTTTTAAGACCGCTTTTGACTATTGACAAGATTAATAGTACATGACATGCACAATGTGAAAATTATATCATTGAAAGAACCTTTCACGCACGGGTTAACGGTGTGCTTTGTGTAAGTTGCATGTCATATATCATTGCTCTAATATTTGGTCAAAGTTAGCATCGAAAAACGCATTAGGCCCTATATAGATGGAAGGAGGAGTAGCTTTGAATAGCATTTGTATAGTAAAACGAGGCAAGACTCTCTCTTTGTGTGGTGTGAATAGTTTTATTTTTTCGTTTTCTTTTGGTTGAGGGAAGTGTGAATTTATTTGGTACGCATAAGTACAATATTACTACGTTAGGCATGTCCCTAGAATTCAACCCGCCTTGTTATATCCCAAAATTCAGATATCGTGCTCCCAAAACTGGCGCCTTCACAACCCGCGCTTTGCTATCCCGAAATTACAACGCTACTGTCATATATCATTGCTCTAATATTTGGTCAAAGTTAGCATCGAAAACGCATTAGGCCCTATATAGATGGAAGGAGGAGTAGCTTTGAATAGCATTTGTATAGTAAAACGGGCAAGACTCTCTTTTGTGTGGTGTGAATAGTTTTATTTTTTCGCTTTTTTTTTGTTGAGGGAAGTGCGAATTTATTTGGTACATACAAGTACAATATTACTACGTTAGGCTTGTCCTAAAATTCAACCCGCCTTGTTATATCCTGAAAATTCGATACTGTGCTCCCAAAACTGGCGCTTTCACAACCCGCCGCTTGCTATCCCGAAATTACAACGCTACGAAAACTCCCTCCAGCTGCCAAATCCGACACGCTAAATCCCCTTCTAACCCTGAGCCGAAGGGCCGCTTAGTTCAAATCGGTGGGGGTACTTTTGTAACACACCTACATTTTGGACAAGCGCCCCTAAGTCATGCTTCACCCCACCCGCCGCCCTTTTCGCCATTCAAATCCCAGGCCGCCATAACCTCTCCGCTCTAGCCGCTGAAACCCCACCTCCTCCGTCTGCCACGTCACCGCTGGCCAGCCGGAGCCTCTTCCCCGACGACGCCGCCCATCGCAACAGCTCGACGTCCCTCGTCCACCTCCCGGATGAGGATTCGCCGTCCATCTCGCCGTCCCGCGGTTCAGCCGCCTGCCCTCCACCTCCAAGGAGCTACTCCGACGATCGCCTCGTCTATCACGGCTGCTCCATCCCCACAAGCGCCGCCTTAACCTGCTCCACCGAACCGCAGATCTCACCGACTTTCGGACGAAGCGAGGCCTACTCGGCGCCACCAAAGAGGTTGTACACTCATCGCATCGCACCTTCTCCTTAACTCGGCCTCCGGGCGCCGAAGATGCTCCATCCAGCACCGCCATGGAGCGGCTACCTTGAAGCCGGCGCCACGGGCGACATCTCCACGGCAGCTCTCCCCAGTCGCGAGGCCCCTTGGCGCGGCGCCCATACCAGCTGGATCTGCTGCTGTTGCTTTCGCTCGCCGACGCCCAGCTGCTGCTGCTCTCCCCCTCGCCGGCTTGCTGCTTCTCCTCGATTAAGCCACACTTCAAGAGACTGAATCGACTTTTGGGTCAGTCAATTTTCAGAGGTTGGGGGGCTCGCCGGAGTTAAGGAAGAACCACCCGCAGCGGGGACGGGGGCTCGCCGGAGAGGTACCCCACTATCTATCTTAGGGTTCAGGGTGGGGACGGGGGGCCTAGAGGGCTGGCCGGGGTGGCGGTGGCGAGTTGTTTCGAAGCGGCGAGGCGGCGCTGGTGCCAGCGGTTTGGCTGGTGGTGGATGGCGGCTCAGGGGGGTGCAGGTTGAAGATGAACTGCAGGCCCTCCCTAAACTACATGTCGAGTGCCTCTCTGCTACCATTGCGTTCAGTTTCGACAATAGCATTCAAATTCCATGGTAAATTTCAGTTTCGATAGTTTAGTTCAGAGTCAACAGTTTTTTACCTCATCTGTTATAGTCAGGTGGTTTTGGGTGATGTTAATTTTACATCCATTTTACATCATCCATTGGAGATGCTATTAGAATCCCACTTGAGATTGACGATGTCTGTCTTGTGCTGCTTTATCCTTGACGTCTTACGGCTCACCGGAGCTGCTCCAACGACAGAACGATCCATCACAATGAGAGCAGTGCCCTGACGCCGTCTCTGATTCCTCGATCTTCCTCCACACCTCCGACAGCCACCTCTGCCTCAAGCGCTTGAAATGACCAACCCAATGATGCCGAGGTCGCATTACGGCCACTCTGCAAAGAGGTTGTACACTTGTTGCATCACTTATTACTATACATTCACGCCGATCCATTAGGGCTATTTTGGTTCAACGGAAAACGCCGATCCACCGGTTGTTACCATCACTCTAAATTTCTGCATGCTCTCCTTACATAATCTCACCATTTTTTATGCATGTCGATATTGTACACACCATGCTGAACATGTAGAGAAAAGAGAAGAGTTTTATGCGGCAATACAATGTCATGCGACATCGCTCCATGGTGGGTTCAATGGCAAACCCTCCCCACCCTCTCCAGATTGTAATCCAGAGGAAGATATCTGTTCGAGGCGGATTCGATAATCACGACCACTCCTATTTACCCCCAAGGTGTTTGCTCTACCTTGGCATGATGATGTTAGTCATATCATGCATATGTTGCCTTGCAAAGCCTACTTTTGACATCATATATGTCATCCGCTTAGTTTAGACATGTTCAGTAATGCCACCTGTTTAGTTTCTATATCATATATGGGAATTATGCGCCTCATGTCTTTTAGCCAGCCATAATATATGTGAAATGTGCAATGCCATCCTGTTTAACCAGGCATCATATATTTGAATGATATCTTGCCCATCCTTTTCTTCATTACATTTCCATTTGTCGACAATGTTTGTACATTAAACTACTCTTCCTGTGAATCAGCCATTTGGGTGGGAGATGGAAAAATCTGGAGTGAAAACAAGGCCTTCAGAGCAGGCAGTGCTACCTGTCGAAGCAGATCTCTTGTTGGGTCCCGATAGCTCCTCGAGAGATGGATTCTAGACAGATGACCAGTCCTATTCCCCCACTGAGGTGTATGCTCTAACTTGGCACGGTTATACTGCTCATATCATGCATACGGTGTCTTGCATTGCATAGTTTAGACATCATATACACAATATTCAACACCATGTTCTTAGTTCAGACATCATATCGAATGCCCTCTGTTTAGCATATAAATCACATATGTGAATTAAATGATGCGATCCTGATTACTTAGATAACATGTAGGTGAATTATGTCATGCGATCCTGTTTAGTTATTCATCATATCTTTGAATTATGTTATGCTATGCTATCCAGTTTAGATAGACATCATATATGTGAAATTATGTCATGCTATCCGTTTTAGTTAAACAATATACATGTCAACTATTTCATGCCCTCTTTTTCCACACTATCTATTGCATCTGTCTCTCATACAATGTCTATACATTCAACTATGTTTCCTGTTTATCAGCCATTTGAATTGGAGCGGTGATGCGATTTCAGCGGAATAAAACACGGTCTTCAAATAAAACAGTGCTACCTCTTGGTGGAGATAGCACCCGGTTGTACATGCACAAGAACCAGCCCTACCACACATAACCCAAACTCTCGCAGATTGTACCCCTCGCGATGGACAGAGAACCAGCTTCACCCAATCTAACCCCAACCCCAAACCGATAGTAACCCAGTTCCTGTTGACACAACACCATCTCCACCACAGAGCTCCCAAACAAGAGCAGTTAGTAAGGCAGCTCCAGTGCCCAAAGGGCCAGTACTATCACGGCGAACCCCAACTCCACCAGTTAGTACGCCTATTCCCGTGGAGGAAGCACAACCAGCCAGTCGTAGTTTAGCATCTATCGCATTTGATGTTGTTAAATCGTATGTGCATATCTTCCCATCTTGGAAATATTATATCAAGATGAAGGAAAATGCCATTGCGTGTGTTTGTCCGGGAGTTATGTGTAAGTAATGTTATTCATGGCAATTACTTTGCTTCGTCCCATACATCCTACCTCCATGATGGTTATAATACAACAAATTTTCCCATTTTTCTCTATAGAAGGACCGATTTGAAACTCAGGATGAGGTAACCTGTGCTAATACCTCTGCTATCTTCAAGAATGCTTGGTGGCAGTATCGAATTACTCAAGAAAACGTATTTCACCGGCAAAGAAACTCATCAAATTCCCTTACGTTCTCCCGAGACACATTTATCGGACGATGACTAGGAATGCCTTGTTCAGATGGTCCCAACCAAGAATGTGGTAAGGTCTATGAGCTCATTTTCTATTTTTAAGTATTTTATTCTTGCGTCTTCTTCGTACTCTGCTCATGTAGAACAAGTGCCTAAACCTGAAGAACAACTGTTCTAATTTAAGATTCCATTGCTATCATAGTTCAAAAAGCGCTAGGCGTTAATTGTGCGTTTGCCACCGCTTTGCGCTTTATTGACCAAAGCGCATGCTTATGCGCAGATTATGCACAGATTATGCGTAGTTATGCGCAATGCGCTTTTACCAACGCCTAGAGCCTAGGCGCGCTTAAGCGCTTCGCTTAGGCGCGCTTTTTAACTATGATTGCTTTGCTCTTGTATCACTTGTATTTACTCATACAAACTTATTTTTAAATTGAAGGATCCAATCAAACTCCAATGGCACAACAGGTATGTTCACGCATGTTTCTTTAACAGGTTTGCTCTTATCAATAGCTCTGTTGATTTCAATTTCAATTGTGTATACAGCTGACTTTCATATCATGCACATTACTAGCATCACAACAGAGCCAATAGTGTTGTTGTACATGTAGACCCGTGGTACCCATCTGAAATCTTGTTGTGCCGTAGTTTCCCACGCTTTGTATTCTTTCACCGCTGCTTTGTCTTGAACTGATATGATTTGAACCGTGTCTCTATTTTGATTTGGCAAGACAATGCAAAGGACCATAGGACATAGATATATGTTTGTTTGATGCTTTTATTATGTACTAGTACTTGGCAATAGAAGACTTGGTAGTTTAATCCTGTCCACCTTACTAATGAACTGGTTCACCAAATGAGTTTCATATACTAGTACATGCTAAACTTGTTATGTGTCTGCTTGTTTCTTCTTTTAGAATGTCGATGTAATATTGGGAAGAGTGCCTTATTAAGCAATGGTAAAGGAAGTAATGCGATAAGGTTCAGGATAGTGACACATCCTTGTTGGTCTCCAACAAAGCTGATAAAACAGCTAAGGAAGACTATCTTGAAGACAATGAGACAACCCCAAAGTCCTGTCTTGGTTTAGTGTTCGAGTTCTCGCCACTACCGCTTGCACAAGCTATTCAAACTCACCGTATGAATCAGTTCGGTTTCTTGAGTCTCAACTACAAGCTGAAAGACATCGATCACCTGTGCTGCGACAAGAAGCGGAAGGATCATGCGAAGTCCCCGGAGCATTCAGATGCATACTTTATGGTGCAACAAAGAAGCGTTGAGGATTTTAGCGCCAAACAGACAAAGCTAATCAGCTTGCTAAGCTTATTGCCAGCATGGTGGATACCTAGGATAACGCTTCTTGAGCTCTTCCGGTTGTTTCAGCTTATGTTTTGTTTTGCTGCCGCGCTTATTTGCATCGTGGTGGCCAATTTTGATGGCCATGTATGTAATATGTCGCTTTGTTCCCTATATTTGCACCGGTGGTGAACTTTGATGCCCAATGGATGTAATATGTGTAATAGCGTAATAGGCAGCGTTAATTGCTTGCTTATTTATTTCCTTATTGTCTTGTTTAGTTGTTTGCTTGTAGTCACTGCAGTTCTTTTTTCGTGTTTTCTAGTGGCCACAATAGCCTATTTTTGGTAACTAGGCCAAAATAATCATGGCAACACACGGACTGTTGTAACCATGGGCCTCCTGCAGGCCGTATGATCCATGGGCCTTCGTCCTACCGTAGGATCCATTGGCCTTCTATACGGGCCGTAGGATCCATCGGCCTTCTATACGGGCCTTAGGGTCCATGGGCCTTCTACGGGCCGTAGGGCCCAACGTATTAACGGTCCGCAAACGGGCCGACTGTAACGATGGGCTGAATTTGGCCCACAAGCAGAAAATGACAGTAACGGGCCATATGTAACCGAATGCTAAAAAATGAGCCCAAGAATCAATGGGCCCTGAGAAGGCTGAAAGATAACTTGGGCTGGAAACAGCCCAATGGAATAACGGGCCGTTAATGAGTATAAAGTGATACACTGTTCATTACGGGCCAGTTTCACCACGGGCCGTTAATGGGCCAAGAGTTACAAAGGTCCTCATATGGGCCGAAAGAAGTCATGTGCCACACATGGGCCGGAAGTTAAAATGGGCTGAATCATATGGGATGGCCCAGATGATGCTATTGGGCCTAATTCGGATAGGGCGTAACGGGCCCTGGGTTAGCGGGCTATAAATGGGCTATATGCGAACAGGTCGTTAACAAAGCCAGGGGCGGGCCGCCACCTTTGACCAAGTCAAACGGGCCGGCCTTTTCACGAGAATGGGCCTCTGTTGGGCGTGCACGTGTCGCCGTATCATAGGCGACTTCGTTCCAATGAACGAATGACATTTGTCCCGACGGTGAGCCGACACGTGTTTCCTCCAGCCAATGATGATTTTACACGTGGAAAATCCCCATTGGTCGGGGCTGTTAACGGGTTATCGGATCCAAAACCTGACCCGATAGATTAACGGTGTTCCATTACGGTGGATGCCACGTGTCGGTCACCCTTGACGAAAGCACTTCATGACGCTACGATTTATCGTCATGGAAGTGGACACTTCGTGATGATAATTTTGGTAATGTCATGGAACACTTCTACGACAGACAAGTATGACTATCTTGATTCTGTCATAAATTTGTCATGGATGTACATGCATGACAAAAAACGCGACCTCCTGTGTGGACAAACATGTATCATCACGGAAGTGTATTTTTTTTTGTAGTGCCACCGTGCTGAGCCTGCGCTTCTGGGAGGTGGACCAGCCTTCTCCTTCCTCAAGTGTCGGGCATCTGTCCATTCGCCACAAAGTCAGCGGCGTGGCCCCTTGATGACCCCGGTAGTATCGAACTCCA